>QAXN01000095.1:3991-72470 GCA_004335795.1 Chlamydomonas sp. 3222
CCCGGCTGGGAGGGGTTGGGCTCTGGAAGGGAAGGAACCCTGTGAAGCCGTACATTTTCATTTAGGCCGACCAGGATACATGAGAGCAACTCACGGTTTGGACCCTGGGCTTGGTCCACGTGGCTAACAGGAGTCACTGCCTGACCACGGCAGCTGTCCTCGGAGCTGAGCTAGCATGCATGCCTACCACATGCGCCGTTTCCTCGGCTTTGTGAACTTCGTGTGCAACCGCGCCCCACTTCTCCTTTGCTTCGCAGGGCCAAACTGCCTGAAGCGTAACGCCTACCGCGTCGAGTTTAACGGCGTGCCTTGGTCGAACTGGGAAACCCGAACATGGAACACCAGCAGTGGTGAGTTGTGGCCTTGAGGACTGTCGCAACAGGCGCTAGGTGACTACTGTTATTGCAATCATCACCATGCGCTGTTAGCTAAACCGCCTACATGCCGAGCATTGGGGCACAGACACAGTAACGGACCTCTGCCTGCCTCCGCCTCCCCTTCTCTCCCCAGGTGAACTCGGCCACGAGCTCCGTGTGTACGGCCTGTCGTACAACCGTACGACGTTCCCGGGACTCCAGATCTGCATCACCACGACCGCGGTGTGCACTCTCTCGGACATCTGCAACCAGCCGGACGGCTCCTGCAGGTGGGCGTTATGACACGTGCCAACGTGCCTGACGCGTGCGAGCGTTACGGCACGTGCCAGGTCCGACTTGCAGACAACTGGCAATTCACACCCGGACAGGCGTCTTGTCCCGCGAAACGTCCTTTGCGTTCACCATCTGAATTAGCTGAGTCCGCAATCCGTCCGGCCATTCTCTGACGGGCTGCTCACGACCAATCCCATCGCAGGTGGTCACTCCAAGAAGCGTCCGACTCGTACTACTGCCCCATTTGCACGTACTCCTTCTCGCCACCACCCGCGCCGCCAAGCCCCATCCCCCCTAGTCCCCGTCCGCCCAGCCCCCAGCCCCCCAGCCCCCGTCCACCTAGTCCCGAGCCCCCGAGCCCTGAGCCCCCCAGCCCCGCGCCTCCAAGCCCAATCCCTCCGAGCCCGCTGCCTCCCAGCCCTGCTCCACCCAGCCCGGCTCCGCCTAGCCCTGAGCCACCGAGCCCGGCACCTCCCAGCCCGGCGCCGCCCAGCCCTGGGCCGCCAGCCCAGCCCACTGCCCCCTAGCCCTGAGCCACCGAGCCCGCGCCCCCCAGCCCAGAGCCCCCCAGCCCATCTCCGCCCAGCCCTGAGCCCCCAAGCCCTGAGCCCCCCAGCCCAGAGCCGCCCAGCCCACCGCCCCCCTAACCCCCCGCCCCCGCCTCCTGTGCCACCACCCCCTGTTGGCACCAGCCCTGCACCACCCAACTCGCCGTCCCCGGTCAGCCCCTCACCTGCACCTCCCAGCCCACGGCCCCCCAGCCCACAGCCCCCCAGCCCACAGGCCTCCAGCAGCCCATCACCATCCCCCAGCATCCCCACCACTAACACCACCTCGCCTGACACTTCCCTGTGCGGCATCCGGCGCCGCCGCTGCCAGCCCCCAAGATCTCCACCTCCCCCCTCCCCCCAGTCAGACGGTCAAATCCTGGCCTCCCTGTTCCCCTTCACCAACTGCCCTGTACGGGATGCAGCCCTGTCGCCGTACAACCTTTACAAACTTCCTGCTGCAGACAGCACCAGGGCCCTGTGCTTCCAGGTGTGTGGGGACTGGTTTGCGTGGGTTAGCACACGGCACGCTGTGCAGTGTGACTCCCTGCAATCCCTACCTGTGTGTGACATGCTGGTCCGTCCCTTGCAAGCACCCGCACCTTCCTAGCAGCGGCCAGAGATGAGCGTTCGTTAGGGCATCTCACTTTCTCATACATATCATACTGAACGACCGTATGCTAATGAGTCTGGATTCAAGGCGTGCCGTAGCCAAATCAATCTTGGTCTTGAATGCACGTATGTTGGACGCTCCATAGCTGCTACCGTTGCAGCAGATGCCCTTGGTTCTCTGGCTTCTTTCTCTAGATGTTTGCATGCATGCACTCAACTAACAAAAACAACAACATCTTGCATACCGGTAGTTGCGCACTAACAGTGCCACGTGGTGTTGTGCAGGTGGAGCGGCGGGACGTGTGCCCGCAAAGGCAAGAAAGCAACTGCTGCAGCATGGTGCCAAGCGTGATCAAGTTTCTTATTGGTGAGTGATTCAGTTTCATATTAGTGAGTGATTATGTTTTTTATATGTGGGTGATTAAGTTTCTTATTGGTGAATCGGTGGTACGGAGGGTAGGTAGGGGGCACACTACTGCGACTGCAGTAAGGGGGCGGACGCGGTGGGGGAAAGGCTGGGACGGGAGTTGGAATAGCTGCAGAGAGATGGCAAGGCAGGGGAAACGAAGGGGAGGGGAGGGGCACAGGCGGCGGGGGCACAAGGCGAGTAGTACGGGTTACAGAAGTGGGCACATGGGCAGCGAGGGATGGCAGGAGTCTCAGTGCAACAGCGGGCAGGTGGTGGTGGGCGGGGAGGCCGGAGGGGGGCGGCAGGGGGGACCAGGTAGTCCGCAACAGGGGGCAAGGGGGGTAAATGTTGTGTAAGGGCCTACAACCCTCACATATAACCATTGAACCTACCGTGACTACCGGTATATACCCCTGTCCTTGCGTGGCACGCCAGGACATGATCGTCTTGCCTGATCGAGTATTGCTTGGTATATTGCTTGACACAGTCCCTCCCCTGTAAGGTCATCAACTAACCGAGGGAAAACTCTAACACCAACAACGCATCCCCTGCGCCATGGTGCCCCTGTTCTTCCCCTGGCCACAGACCCCATGTGTGCGACACCCAGCGCCATTGCCGGCACAACGGCCAACGGTGCTGCCGTACAGCCTGACTTCTGGACTGACAGCTACGAAGGCAGAGAGTACGGCATCTTGTCCTTTGACGCATCAGCGCTTGATGAGGGCAGTGCTGCTGCAGCAGGCCAGCACCGCTTGTTGCTGGGCAAGGGGCAGCAGAAGAAGAGGGATGGCAAGGGCGACGGAGGTGCTGCAGGCCCCTCTCTGACCGTGTGCATAAGGCTGAAGCGCAAGGGCCCGTGCAGCACGGCTGCAAAGTTCTGCCTTGGTGGGGACTGCGTGTTCACCGTTAAGGACAAGAGGGAGCGGTGCTGCCCCACAATGAAGCTTGCGTAGGGCTACACACGCACGCTGCACTGAGTGATAACCATTGATAATAACAACAGTGTGAGTGATAACAACTGATCTAGTTTGTTCCCTGCGTCCCCGCTTTGCCTCCTGGACAAGATATGTACCTGCATGCTGGAAGAGGACTTCGTTCTGTTTGACAGCGGCAGCAGCTGTTTGCAATCATGGTGGCGCAGCAGCATGTAACTGTGTTGATGCACGCGTTGGTTGCGTGGAATATGCACATGCAGTGATGTATGCGCACGTGTGTTATGAAGTGACAAGCAGCAGTTGCGTCAAAGAGTAGTGGGATGCGAGCAATGCACCACCTGTGGAGTGTTGCTTGCCAATTTACGATTATTGATTGTTTATTAATTCCGCTGCCTAACGCGGAGCTGCAAAATGCTTTGTTCGCCACACCTACTGTGTTGTACGGAATGTACGCCCACATGTACGGAATACGTACATGTACGGCATCTCCCCTGTACGGCATACGGCCTTTTGCTGCCGTACATGAGGAGAATTTGGTCTGCGGTCCAGGGCTCGCTTGCTCACTGCTGGGTTGGAGCTGTTGGCAGTGCTGCTGGTTATTGTTGGGCTTTGGACCCTCGCTGGCCCATCCCTTCCCGTCTTCTTGCTTGTACCGTCTCGGAAGAGGGGGCGGGGGCGGGGGGAGGAGTTGAAGAGGTGGCGCTGGGGGCCCAATAGAGCGGGTCTTGCGTGCTTCCGTTGCCTGTGCCTGCCGCTGCCTATTCCTGGTGCATGTGCGTTGTGACCCTTGGCTGATGGGCTATGTGCGTGCCTGCGCCTGCTGATGGGCCTTGTAGGAAACGGCCGTGGCTGCGTTGGGAGGTCTTGTCTCTTGTGCTTTTACGCCCTTTCCACAGAAGAAAAGGGCTGGCTCGGCACGTGGTAGTGTCATGTGCACCAGGAGCAGGGGAGACTTCCCTGACCATGAGCGCGCTCCCGTCTCCTTAGCTGGTGTGTGTAAACCTCGGTCTGCCCGGACCCATGGGGAAGGCGTGCCGGTGGTTGGTGGCTATCAGTGGATGATGAACCGTCGGGCATCAGCTGGTAGTTGGTCTCCAGACTTCGGTCCCCAGTCCCCTGTTCGTGAGTTTACTGGTAGCAGGCAGTGTGACGAGTTCTCCGAGTCTTGGGTAGAGTAAGTCGCGGTGGTCCGTGGAGCGTTCATATCCGCCCACATGTGCTTGCCAAGCACCGAATTCCGAGCCCCTGTAACCTTCTCACGAAGAGAAAAAACTTTTCGCAGTATGTACATACAGGAGCGTGAGTGGGCGGGCGTACTCGCACGAGCTTTGTCCTACTGTGCCGCTGGAGTCGACGGTCGGCATGTCTACCCATCTGCCAAGACCAGGTCCGCTCTACAACGTCACGGCTTCGGTATTAGACTGGTACATATACAGGAGCGTCCCATCTCCCATGGAGGCCAGGCGCCAGCAAACCACATCACAACAAGTGCATAGGCATCTACAAGGCACTTGTCATGCCTGCCTCGAAAACTTGTGGCATAGAGGCCGCGCTGCCCTGCAGGGCGCTCCCCTACCTGCTGGTGTCCGGCAGCACACGGGAGGGGACCTCCCTTGCTTCAGGGGGTTGGACTGGCACGACAGTATTTTAGAGTATTAGACCGTACAGATACTGTACTTCGGCAATAGACCCCCGCAATTTCTGTACTTCTGCTTTTCGACCGTATTGTGCAGCCCAGCGAGTGTACATTCACACAAGTAAACGCCTTCAGCACCCGAATGATGCTACCTGCTGCATTTGTGTCGTTTGCGTCCCGCCTGGCTGGTACCCCGGCAGCTGCTGCAGCAGGTACTGCACCAGAGCCACGGCCCCCCGCTTAGCTGCTGGCTGGGCGCACAAACGCCTCCTCTTCACCCCAGTACCCGTACCCCGACTGTCCCACCAGCAGCTGCACCGCCTCCAGCAGGTCACGGCTGTTCGAGGGTGTGTCACAAGGCCACTATGCTATTGAGTGTGCCTAGGTGGCGAGCGGATGGCCGGCTGTCGACCTTGCCTGCCAACCACCACACAGTCTCCAAGCTGTGCCACCGCAACACCGTGGTCAGGGCCGTTGTAAGTAGGACCCCAGTGCTGCAGCAGCTGCGGGAACACGCTTGGCTGCAGCAGCGCCAGCACCACCTCCAGGTCCCGCTGGTGGCGGCCATGCACAGCAGCTGTACTTGTGCCGGAAGGACAGCTGCCGCACGTTCTGCTGCCCTGCCTCCCTGGCCCAGGGCACGGCGTGGGCCTGCAGCGGCTGGGACAGGGAGGCGGTGCAGTGGTCCAGGCCAGTGAGGTATTGGGCTGCGTCTGAGGACACTAGGCGGCCGCTGAGGGCGCGGTCGTTGGGGGGCACGAAGGACAGAACGTGCAGCTGGAGTGCGTTGGGCAGCTGCGGCAGTCGCTGGCCCCATCCATGTCCATGTAATCTGTTTGTTACCATGAATGCTGAGACATGGATTGGTGGACCAGCAGCATTGAATAGGCTGACTCATGGCCGTGGGCGGGGCTGTGTACAAGTGCACAAGGTAGTGCCGTGACCGGTGCTGAGCAAAAGAAGAAAAGAAAGCTAATAGCCACGCGCCAGTCAGTCGGACGCAGTACTGCTAATTTGTACAATTTGGCGCGCATGCTGGGACGTTGAACGGCTGCTGCAAGAGAATGGGGCATAGGAGCTACCTCTATCAATTTACTCAAGCTATTGTACAAAAATCCACCTATGCGGTGTACCAGTTTCAAAGCGGACGTTGGCGCAATGTTGGTTCTGGTTCAATGGTGTAGTTGGGCAGTTGCAGCTCATCGGCTCTGGTAACGAACCTTAGTTTGTGGTCTGCGAAGTGAAGGGTCGAAAGGCGCGAGCTCCGAGCAAGTGGACAATGGCCCCCCACACCAGGGAGCCAAGGGGCCAGGGAGCACCACCCACCGCCCACACCGCGCCCTGGCCCGCCAACGGGGCACAGGTTGACCCTCTAGCTCCTCGCCATACTTCGTAGGAGATATTTAGGGGTACCACACATGTAACGACGACCAAGGTGAGTGCAAAGCGGCAGCCGGCGTGTGCGTGGCATGTGTTCAGGGCGCCTGCTTTGTGTGGCCTAGAGGCGCAGGACCGTGGCGCTTGTTCGCACATGCAGCACGCATTGTCAGTTATGTCACTATTGTACATCACTCAGCACCATGCTACTTTCAGCACTCTAAGACTTGAGTGCCTGAACAGCTTCCTAGGACTCGTCCTCATCGCCCTTCTCTTGCTGAGCTGAGCTGGCAACAGACTCAACGTGTATCCTATGGTCGATTCATTGCGTTAGGACTGGAGAAATCCTGCAGACTGTGTCTCACGCTAGGCCTCCTTCCCCTTGCCCCGGTCCTGACCCGCAGCCCACGTCTAATTGCTCTCCTTCGCTGGGGCCGTCATGGCAGCGCACAACAGCAACAGCCGAACCGTGGGGCCGCAGCTGCCTCCCGCTCTTCAGCTGCACACCCTGTCCTTCCTGCCCCCCAACGACCGCGCCCTCAGCGGCCGCCTGGTGTCCCCTGACGCCGCCGCCGGCCTCAGCAAGGATCCCACGTCCACCGCCTCCCTGTCCCAGCCGCTGCCGCCCCACGCTGTGCCCTTGACGGTGGAGACAGGGCAGCAGCACGTGCGGCAGCTGCCTTTCCGGCACAAGCTGCAGCTGCTGTGCACGGCTGCGGCAAGCGGGAGTGAGGTGAACTTGGAGGTGGCGCTGGCGCTGCTGCAGCCAAGCACCTTTCCGGATGTCCTGCATGAGATGGGGATCTATGATGCGTACTCAAACCCGGGCATAGCTGCAGTAAAGGCAGGACGTTTGCAGCTGCTGGGCTGGCTGGTGCACCACTGCCCTGGGCTGCTCGCCGACCGCCGTGACATCCTGAGGGCTGCCGCGCAGCACTGCGACCTGGCGGGGCTGCAGGCGGTGTGGGGGGCTCTGGATGGCGGCAACATAGCTCCTTACTTGCCCATATTCCAGGACCTGCTGGGCTGGGTTGCAGCGTCACCACGTGGCGCAGAGGCCAAGATGGAGTGGGTCCTGGCCGAAGGCAGGGGCAGCTGCAGCCTGCAGGAGAGCACTGCCACAGCCGCCGCCCGCTCGGGGGACCTGGGCCGGCTGCGGTGGCTGCGGGAGCGGGGTTGCCCCGTGGACATGGACTGGGTGCTCGTGTGTGCCCTGGAGAAAGCTGACCTGGCCATGGCGCAGTGGCTGGTGGACGAGGCAGGGTGCACGCTGCCAGCGGCGGCGGGGCATGCAGCACCGTGGGTACTCCTGCTGCGCGCGGCAGCAAAGAGCTCTGACTGCGTGCCAAAGCTGCAGTGGCTGCGGGAGCGGGGCGCGCCGCTGCTGGGCGGCGAGGGCGGCAGCGACCTCGCAGTGCATCTGTTGCGCTCAGCTGCAGAGGCAGGTCGCGTGGAGGTGGTGCGGCACCTGCTGTCGATTACGGCGCCCGCTGTAAGGCAGCAGCTACTGGCCGATTCGGACCTGCTCCACGGCGCGGCCGCCTCGGGCAGCATCCCCTTGATGGAGCTCCTGCGCCAGGCTGGTTGCAAACCCAGGCGCATGGCCATCAAGGTGTATGGTGAGACCGCTTACAACGGACGCTCCCTAGCCAAAGGCGGCAGTGTCGCCATGTTCCGGTGGCTTGTGCAAGAGGCGCGGGTGTCGCCCGATGGCTTTGACCTGGTGGAGTTGCTGCATGGCTTGCCCGCGGAGTCGCCGGCGCACAGCCGGGACCTGCTGGAGGCGGTGCAGCTGCTGGTGGGGCACGCGAGGTGCAGGGCATGGGATGATGTGGTGGCGCTGATCACTGCCGCACGGCGCGGCGAGCTGGCCCTGGTGCATTACCTGCTGCAGCAGACGCCGGGGGGCCAGCCGGGCTGGGAGGTGCTGGTGGCTGCGGCCGAGGGCGGCTGCGAGGCGCTGCTGGAGTGGCTGGTGGAGAGGCATCCGGGATGCGCGGTGCGCGCTGGCGCGAGTGCGTCTCCCTACGTGTCAGCGGCGGCACGTGGCGTCCTGGGCACGCTGACCGCCCTGCGGCGGCTGGGTGTGCCGTGGGGAGCGCAGAACTTGGTGGCGAAGGCGGTCTGGAGGGGGGCTGGGGTGCCGGCCCTGAGCTGGCTGATGGAGCAGGGGGCGCCTGTGGGCAGCGAGCAGGAGATGGTGGCAGCGGCGAGGGACGAGGATTGTTCATTACCGGTGCTGATGTGGCTGGGTGAGCAAGGGTGGCCCGTGCACTGCTGCAGCTCAGATGAGGAGGCATCGGAGGACGACGGGGAAGATGCGGAGCCGGGGCGTTGGTAGGCCGGATGGTGACTGGAAGGAGGGTTGGCGGCGGGGATGGAGCACATGTCGCAGAGGCTAGGGCGGATGTCTGTATGGGAGTTGGGGAGTTGGTTAGGGCGTGCCCCTTGGGGGCATGTGCTGGTGCGGCGCTGGCTGAGGGAGCAGCAGGGGCCAGTTGGCGGCGGCGGTGGCGTGGGCACGGGGGCAGGGGGACTGGGGTGCCGGCTCTGCGCTGGATGTTGGAGGAGGGGGCGCCGTACGGCAGCCGCGCGGAGGTGCAGGAGGCGGTGGCATGGGCCAGGACCAGTACGAATTTTCAGGGTCTGAAAGCAGATTCCCGTTTCTTATGAATGGATCTTTCATTGTCGGCATGCGGTCCATTTTGGACAATCGTACGCCCCGCTGGAGTGTACGCCCCCCTGGAGTGGGCCATGGGCAACGGGGTGGAGGGCGCAGAGCAGGTGGCATGGTTGCTGGGCTTCGGCGAGCCTGACAGCGGGGCCGGACGCAGGCGGAATACATCGAGCAGCTGAGCGGTGGGTCTAGTGCTGTTGCGGCCCTGAGTCTGCGCATGGTGTCTTGCGGGAGGCAGGGCCTACGCATGGGGGATTCTGCGCATGGCCAGTCTGGTTGCATTGGCCGTGGTTGTGGATAACAGGGGCAGGGTAGGTGCGAGGCATATGGCACCGTGCAGAATGATGCTTACGTCAGAACGCTTACGTTCCCTCGTGGCTGTATAGCAGCCATCGCACATCAAAGGCTGGTTGGCGAATGGCGATACTCCCTGGTAGGTGTGAGGAGGACGGGTCAGACTCGTGCAGGGTCGCTGGGTGCTTCATCTGGGAAACTTGTGACGCGATGTTGATGCCACAGTGCCCCTGGTGGCGCCTACTGCTGTCCCGGACGCCACGGAATTGCTTTGCCCTGTACTATGGCGCGCTACTTGGCTGCTTGTGCTAGGGGCTACTCGGTGTGGTGCCACGGTCTTGCAAAGTAAATAACCGCATGCTGCTAACTACAGCCGACGCTTTTTTGCCTGCCGTGCTACTTGACGGCTTGTGCTGGGGGCTACTTGGTGTGGTGCCACGGTCGTGACTACCGGTAGGCCGTGGCATTAGTGGCTTCTTGTGCTTTGGGACGGCTGTCTAGTTGCCCTCTCGGGGTGGTGGGTGTGGTACGGCACCCCGACCAAAAGGGGTGCCCTGTGAACAACCAAAACGAGCCAGAGCGGTGCCTGTTCGATAGAATCCACCTGCAGCTTTGTTTGTGTGCAGGGAGCCGGCTAGGCCTGGCGTGTGGGTGCCGTTTGCCGAGGAACGGTGGGAGCAGGGTGGATGTGCGCGGCGTTCGTTATGTACTAGTGGCGTACGGCAGTATAGTCGTGATAGGTATGCCCTTGGTATTGCCCCTCGGGGCTGGAACGCGGTGCCTGCCTCACACGCCTTCCTTGCCTCTGGTCCGGGGGGTCGTGTGGTGGTGCGTGGCCCGCCTGATGTTGACTCTCAGCCTGCCTCGCCTGTCCGTTGATGGCCGTGTCTTTTTTCATGCCTGCCCATGCCAGGTCCGTCTAGTGAGGGGGTGTATTGCCGTGTGGCCCTTCCAGTGATCTAGGTCGGTGCGAAGGGGAGTCCGTGCGTGGGTAAGGGGCTCCCCCGAGAGGCGGGGATGTACTGCCCCATAGGTCTTTAGGTGTTCATGGACTCTCATGCTTCACCCTGGCCCCTCTTGTAACATCTGCTTCGTGATAGGTATGCCCTTGGTATTGCCCCTCGGGGCTGGAACGCGGTGCCTGCCTCACACGCCTTCCTTGCCTCTGGTCCGGGGGGTCGTGTGGTGGTGCGTGGCCCGCCTGATGTTGACTCTCAGCCTGCCTCGCCTGTCCGTTGATGGCCGTGTCTTTTTTCATGCCTGCCCATGCCAGGTCCGTCTAGTGAGGGGGTGTATTGCCGTGTGGCCCTTCCAGTGATCTAGGTCGGTGCGAAGGGGAGTCCTTGCGTGGGTAAGGGGCTCCCCCGAGAGGCGGGGATGTACTGCCCCACAGGTCTTTAGGTGTTCATGGACTCTCATGCTTCACCCTGGCCCCTCTTGTAACATCTGCTTCGTGATAGGAGCTGCAGTATGCCAACACACTGCTACCGACCGCTTGGTTGCACACTACGCTGCCGTACTGCAGCAGCAGTGCGCTTCCTCGCTCGCAATGACGCAGCCACGTGGTCGCTCAATGGTTGGGCAAGGGATCGTTGGGGGGGACGCACCTGTGATGTGTGCTCATGGCATGGGTGAGCACTGAGCAGCTTTGCAGGTATGAAAGCTTTCACCAATCCCCTTGACTCCCATCCTGTAATCATGTTGTCTGGAGGGCCCACCTGGGTTCAAACGTGGCATGCCCATGCAGCCTGGCGTAAGACTGAAGGCCCATGGCCCTCCTTTGGGTCGGTCAGCGCAGCAACGGTATCACCTTACAAGAGGCCTGCATCCTTACTTTAGAATTCTCATATACTTTGACATACTACATATAATCATAGAACCCCATCTGTGCTTCTCCCGTTTGCACCGATACCGGCTCCCGGCTTCCCTTTTTCCGCTCAGCTCCCGCGATGTAGGTAAGCTACTTTTTCTCATGTTGGCAGTTTGTATGCCTTGCAAACCAATGGTCACACTCGGGACCGACAGGTGGCCTTGCAACTTTCAATTCCTTCCTTGCCACACGGCAACTTGCCTGGATGGAGACCAAGTTGTATGCAATATGGCTGGCTGTCATGTGTAATATGTCGTCTCACTCTGGGCTTCCTTTCCTTCACCCCGGCGTTACCCGCAGCCCTGAGCACTGCTAGCGCTCGCTGTGGCGGGCATGGCAGCGCACAACAGCAACAGCCGGGCCTCGGAGCGGCAGCTGCCCCCCGCGCTCCAGCTGCACATCCTGTCTCTCCTGCCCCCCAACGACCGCGCCCTCAGTGGCCGCCTGATGTCCCCGGACGCAGCCGCCGGCCTCAGCAAGGACCCCACATGCACCGCCTCCCTGTCCCAGCCGCTGCCGCCCCACGCCGTGCCCTGGGCCGTGGAGGCAGGGCAGCATCACGTGCGGCAGCTGCCCTTTCGGCACAAGCTGCAGCTGCTGTGCACGGCCGCCACCAGCGGGAGTGAGGTGAACCTGGAGGTGGCGCTGGCGCTGCTGCAGCAGAGCGTGTTCCCGGAGGTGCTGCAGAGCCTGCGCGACGTAGGGGCAACCAGGAGTGTCACAGGCACTGTACATCCTGGAGTGGCGGCGATAAAAGCAGGCCACTCGCAGCTGCTGGGCTGGCTGCTGCGCCGCTGCCCATCGCTTGTGGATCCACACACCGTGCTGGCAGCCGCAGCGCTGCACTGCGACAACGCAGGCCTCGCAGTTGCCCTGGGCGCTCTGGACAGCATCAAAGACGGCGCTGACTCGTTACTAGACGTTGCGCGTCGTTCAGCAACACCCGACACAACTGCTCGGGTTGCGTGGATGCTGGACGAGCGAAGGGGTAACTGCAGCCAGCTGTGGAGGCAGGCGGTGGCCGCCGCCCGCTTGGGGGACCTGAGCCAGCTGCGGCGTTTGCGGGAGCAGGGCTGCCCAATGAGTTGGGAGGACTTTGGCGGCCAACAGGAACCCCTGAACGAGCCTCCGCCCATGCTGGAGCACAGTCTGGAGCACGCTGACCTGGCGGCGGTGCAGTGGCTGGTGGACGAGGCGGGGGTCGAGCTACCTTAGGCGACGAAGTTTGACGGAGATGGCGAGCCGTACGTTACTGAGGAGTGGATTGACGTCCTGCATGCAGCTGCCAAGGGCGCTGACGGGCTTGCCAAGCTGCAGTGGCTGCAGCAGCGGGGCGCGCCGCCGCTAGAGGGCCGCGACTGGCAAGTCCTTGCGCAGACAGCTGCGAAGGCAGGGCGCCTTGAGCTGGTTCAGCATGTGGTGTCGGCCATGGGGGCGGACAATTTTGAAGAGGACATTGCCGGGGCAGCGGCTGCGTCGGGCAGGATCGAGCTGGTAAAGTATCTGCAGCAGGCTGGCTTTGCATTCGCGCCCGAGGCCTATGAGGCAGCAGCTGGGCCTGGCAATGTGGAGGTGGTGCGGTGGCTGGCGGAGGAGGCGGGGGCGCCTGTGGCGGGCATCAACATATGGCTTCTGATAGGCTACTGGCCAAGAAAGGGCTCTGTCCACAGCCGGGACGTTCTGCAGGCGGTGCAGTTGCTGGTGGGGCAGGCGGGTTGCAGGGTATTGGACGCCCGCATGGCGTTGCTCACTGCAGCACGGCGGGGCGAGCTGGCCCTGGTGCAGTACCTGCTGCAGCAGACGCCGGAGTACCAGCCGGGCTGGGAGGTGCTGGTGACCGCGGCCGACAGCAGCTGCGAGGCGCTGTTGGAGTGGCTGGTGGAGCAGCACCCGAGATGCCTGGAGGTCGTTGAGTTGCAGGGCCTGGTGCGGGGGGTGTCACCCTACATGCGTCCCGCTGTGAACGGCGACCTGGGCACGCTGACCGCCCTGTGGCGGCTGGGCGTGCCGTGGGGTGCCCGGGACGTTGTGTTGCAGGCGGCGGTCCAGGCTGCCGGCATGCAGGCCCTGCGCTGGCTAGCAGAGCGGGGCGCGCCTGTGGGCCTTGCCAGTCCCGATGCTTGGTTTCCACGGTGTTTGGTCCGTGCCGATGTTGAGGCGTGGTTGCGGGATCTGGCAGCAGCCGCAGCACCAGCGGCGGCAGCAGCAACGGGTCAGTCCTGAAGCGCAGCGATGGCGTGTGGTGGAGGTGAGGCGGCGGGCGGTGCAAATGCACTTTGTGCTGTACAAATTTGTGAGTGGCTTGCATGAAGAGAGTGTTGTCCCTGGGCAATGCGTTGACATTCGGGGCTCGCACGTACACTGCGATGGCATCATATACCAAAGAGCGTGCGCACATCGTTCGCATGGAGTTGGCACTGATTCCAGCTCTCTTTCACGCTGACCTTGGTCGTGACCATCAATGTGCTGCGCATAGTACCGTGGTTATTGTTGTCTTTGGGTTCGCACCTTGCGCCGCGTTGACCCTCCGCTGCACTGCGGTCACCGAGCGCTGTGCAGGAGAGATTGAGCTGCATAGCATGCAGGCGAGTCGCGGGTGCAAGACGTACTCTCCTCCGTTAACGCCTTTTTGGAATTGCTTGCTTGCTTTGGCTTGCAAGGGGACGGCTGTTTCGGGCTGTGGCTGGGCAGCGCAAATGGTGCGGTTGGCCTGGTCACGTCGGCCGTTGCCTGTGTTAGTAGAAGGCGTGGTGGCGTCTCGACATGCGCATCCCTTGTGTAGTGCGCGACGGGTTGCTTTGAAGGGGGGGAAGACTATTGGCACCTTTGGAGTCCTTTGTGAGCTTGGGCTGGGAGGTGCACGGCGCCGCCCGGCCGGGGGCGACGCGCGTGGTGCCGTTTGCCTGGTCGTGTGGGCCCTTGCCTTGAGCGAGCAGCATGTGAAGCAGTCTCTCGACGCACAGGTCCCTGGTGTTATGCTCGATCAGTTGCTTTTGGGGCGCAGCACATGATGGGGAATTGTCGTGCGTCTGTGCATGCAGCTGGGAAGCCAGTGGGCAGCATTGAAAATGCAGGGTGGCCAGGGTTGGGGCAGGGTCTGTGGTTTAGGGTAGCGCATAGCGGTAGGGGCAGGGGTCCAGTGCACGGAGTGGCTTGAAGTCACTGCAATTAGGATGGGGTGGAACGTAGTACCAGCGTGCGGCAGAGCGGACGCTGAGTTGCACAGCTGTGGCTGCACGGCGAGGGTGCGGCAGGGCGGGGCCTTGCGGGGGCTGTCCCCGGGTGTAGGCGCTTGCGTGCTGGGTGGGGCCCATGCTGCCTCTCGCCCTCTCCCAAGCACGTCCCGTCAATGCACCACGCCAAGTAACGCTGGCATGCTAGGCGCTATTATACACCATACGCTGTTATTGTGTCACAAGGGCATTTCTCGCCATGGGCGCTTCCCTGCCTCTTGCCTGTTTAACGGGCGGCAGGCATACACCTGACGAGCCTGCCTGCGTAGTCGCTCCCGGTTGTATTGCTTCACAGTACAATGAGGAGGTATACGTTTTGCTCGGAAGGTTGACGCACACATCGCATGGCCTGATACACGTAAGGGTGCCTGCATTGGATGGCCGAGAGGCGCAGGACCATGGTGCTTGCTCGCACTTGCAGCACGCAATGTCGGTCATTCTGACTGGGGGAACCGAACACGCGAACAGCAGGTAACTGTATACTCTTGCATAATATAATACTCGACAATCCTGCAACCGTAGGTTTACGAGGCAAGGTGCGGCCAAGGACAACCGGAGCCCGCCCCAATAGCGCCAATGCGTGGGCCCAGGGGCGAAGTCGGTGCCGGTAGGTGGGCTGGGTCCAGGAGAGACCAAGGGAGACCCATGGCTGGGTCCGTTGCGGCAGCAACGCCGGCCGGCCGTTGGTCGAAACGCATTAAGTTCGTGCAGCCACACAAAATAAACTTACGTAATTAACAGGACATTGGTCTTCACCAGCCTTAGCAGCAACAAAGTGCACAATTGTGGCTGCTGGGGTGGTGACCCATGGGTCAGCCAGCCCAACGATAGGAACGCCTTTCAGTGGCGTCCCGCTTTCCCCCCTGTTTTAAAACCCAGCTGAGTCACAGGATGTGCATACGTAAGGAACATGGCTGACAGTGTTCAGACAGTGAATCTTTGCGGTCGGAAAAGGTGCAGCGGTCCAGGCTAGGCGCACAACGCCCACACATCGACTGGGTGTATGTCCCACTCCTAGACATTCTGCTTACTGGCCCGACAAGTGCGGCATGGTGTGTTAGGTCTTACTTTCAGCCGTTGGTCTGGTTGCGCTCCATTGGACCGCGGCGAACTCCAGCGTACGCCGCAAAACAAGCAATGCTACGCATACCGGTACCTTACGTGAAGCTGAACAAGCGGTATATGTAGTATGTGAGAGCGAAATAGTGCAACCAACCCGTCTCTTGGTACCGACGGTAAAGCTGACCTTGCCTGTCACACGCGGTGAAGTCGTTGCACCAGCCCGCTAAGTTGCGGCGGCTCACCACTGTGGCCGATGGTAATACAAACAGGAGATAGAGCTTCATGTCCTTAAGAGCAGACGCGATGCCGATTCGCAGCTTGAGGTCATTCCTGCGCCACGGAGCGAAGAGAAGTGCCCTTGGGACTGTTTCGCAACTCATCCTGCCTCTCCTTCTGTTGACGGGCCCGCTGCCTGGCCGAACAGTCCACTTTGCAGCAAGCCGCAGGCGTTTGCGGCAAACGGGTGCGTGAGCGGCTCGCTCTAGCTGTCCTTATGGGCTTGGCAGGTCGTAAAGTGCACAAGCGCCGACCAAAGATTCGTGTGCGCAGCGGCCAGCTAGAAGCCTTGATTGCGTGTGCACCCTGCCTGGCGAAAGCCGTCTACATGGAACGTGCCAGTCGGCACCTGCGTGCATGCCTTCGCTTCGTGAGGAAACCGAGCCCGCCCTCAACAGTAAACGAACAGTCTGTTGCCTCCCACCTTGCACTGCGCCCTGCGCATGCTCTCAGTCCCCTCCGCCGTTTTTTTCTCACAATCCTGCCTCCTGACATGTCCAAGTGGTGTACGGCACTCACTCCGGGTCAACCTTGCGCACACAGTGCCACACGCAAGCACACACGCAACACTCTGCTGCGTCCCCGCCCCTCACTCCCTGCTTCCCGCATGCTGCTGCAGTGTTGCCGCTCATCCCTGCCGTGGCAGCCTATGGCTCGTCCGCGTGGCGTGACTTCTGCAACAATGGTCCATGCGGTCCCCAATACGCCACAGACGGTGTTGTCGACGATGACCACCGTATTTTTCACACGGGCCTCCCGCCCCGGGACGAAGGGCAGTGGCTTTCCCTGGACCTGGGCAAAGCGGCCGAGGGGTCGCGCATCGTCATCTGGAACCGCCCTGGCTGCTGCGCGGAACGCACAGTCGGCGCTGAGCTGCGTGTAGGCAACACCTCCATAACCCAATACAGCGACACCTCCAAGATTGCGACCAACCCGCTTGTGTGGAAGCAGCCTCCAGGAACGATCTATCAGAACGGCATGCCTACCACGGTTGACTTGAACGAGACGGCCGTGGGCCGGTGGGTCAAGCTGCAGAACTTCAACCCCGACGTGAATGACACCGAGGAACAGAACGTGCTGCAGGTGGCGGAGCTGCAGGTATTTGGATCAGGTGCGCTACCGTACCGGGTGTGCATTCACCGTGACCGCTATAAGCATGCTATACGGTAGGCAGGACGGCGGCGCACAGTGGGCTGAGCACCACAACCATACCGGTACTCTACATAGCCGCCCGTATGCCAGCCAAAACGCTTGCTTTGCCTCGCCCCGTTTAGCTCTATCTTGCTCTACCTATTTAGGTATCTTGTTTGCCAAGGCTTGTTACGCATGCCTGCATCCCGCACCGCATTGGCTACAAAACCATTTATGGGTTGATAGCCACGCACGCAGCCTTCTGGCGCCTGGAGATCCGCCACCAACCGCCACCAACGGTACGGGTGGCTGCCCCCACGCGGTCGTGTTCGGCAACACATGCCAAGGCCGGGCCGGCGGGCCCTGATCTCAGAGCGCCGGGTTCTTGCGGGCCGGCAAGTAACTGGCCTGTCCTGGCCTGTCGTCATTCCTTTTGCCGCGCAGGACCTGCGACAACCTCCGCCCTGCCGCTACCCCTGCAGCCACGCCCGCCGCCTCCGCCGCCACCCCCATCGCCGCCGCCAAAACCGCCACTCCCACCGCCACAACTGCCGCCGCCAAACCCGCCATCTCCGTCGCCATCCCCGCCGCCACCACTGCCGCCACCACCGCCGCCGGCACCGCCGCCACCGCCGCCGCCGCCACCGCCCCCACCGCCGCCAAACCCGCCGCCACCTTCACTGCAGCCACCGCCGCCAAACCCGCCGCCATCCCCACTGCCGCCAAACCCGCCTCCAACCACGCCCGGAGGGGTCGGTGGTGGATTGGCGGGCTCGGGGGGCTTGTCGGCGCTGGAGATTATGGGCACGGTGATCAGCATTGTGGTGGGGCTGCTGTCGCTGGCAGCGCTGGTGGTGGTGGTCATCCGGCGGTGCCCGTTCCGGAAGAACAGGCCTCAGAAAATGAGCAAGCTGGAACTCAAGCTGCTGACCATGGGAAGTGCGTAGGGGCTGGGTGGCAGTGTCTGGCAGCGTCGTGCGTGCGTGCCGTACCGGCAGGCAACGCGTTGCTTGTACGTATAGCGTTGAATAATAGTGCATGTGCCTTGCTGTACGGTACAGCACCTGTTTTGTCCAGGATTTGCTCACTCCGCGCTGCAACCTCACGCACAAAGGGTCACGATGTCAGATTGGTGGTTTGAAGCTATGTATCACATTGACTTCGCCCAGGAATTGCTCGCTTTGCACTGAAGCCTTTAGCGAAGAGCATGCCTTCTGATGCCTGACGGGTGGCACAGCGGACCCCGGTTGAGGACTGGCCTGCCTCTGGACTTGTCTTCAAGGTGGTACGCAGCTGGATGGTTGGGGCGTTTCAGGGCATGGTGCACAGGCATGGCACGTGCACACTTTAACCCCTATGAATTAAAGACGCGACCTTGTTGAGCGGAACGTGGCACGTGCATATGTACCGCGTTACTTTAATCCGAATGGAAGCAGGTTGCATCTTGCATGCATGTGAAGCACAACTATGCAACAAGCTTGTAGGTAGGCCTGCATATGGGTCCCCCAGTCTTGTCCGTGCGTTGGGGACCCCCGTCGCTGTACTTCAGCAGGCAGGCCGTTGCACGCGATACATGCATCTCGTTGCGCCGCACGGGGGCTGCTCGGATGAATGGAGGTTTACCAGTTTTTGTTGCCTTAATGTTGTGCTGCGGTGGGAGGGGCAGCTAATGTTGCGCAGCTAATACGGTAGTTATCCACGACGTCGTGCCGGTACGCACCTCTTGCGAGCCAACCGTGGGTGGCGTGCAAGCGGCATAAATGCATGGTGACACCAGGGTGCAGCCGTCGAGCCATGGGGGCTGTGTGCAAAGGTGTGCTGATGGTGGTTGGTGAGTTGCAACAGGGTATCTGGGAACCTGGTAATGCTGTTGCAGGAACACTGGAGAAGGCGTGGCAGACCAGCCCAATGCACTGCACCGTGTGCAAGGCATGACACGCACGTGGCATGCGGGCACGTGCGCTGCTTCGTACCAGTGCCATGGCACCGCGTTATTTTCAGGACGGGGTGTTCTAGCATCCATGCAATCTAGGACGCGGTTGAGTGCTTATTCCGTATGCCATGCGCGGTACTCGGCTGGCAGGAGTTCACACGGTGGGTGCACGTGTAGCTGGGCCTTGCAACTGACGTCGCCGCAGCACGCAAGAGCCTGTTGACCGTCGGACTTCCTGCAAATTAATATATAATTGTTTATACCAGATCACTTGCGGGTGGAGGACTTGAGACGTCAGTGCGTGGCGTTGGGAGGTTGGGTATGGGCGCTCCCTCGCGAGCTGGCCGTGAGGCGGCATGCGGGTGTGTTGAGCAGTCCTGGCTGTAGGACTCTCACAAGCGCCCGTTCAACAGCCGCAAGGGACATAGCATACATGAGGAAGGTGCATTTGGCGCAAATCCAAGGAATCAACGTGCATTTGTTCAACTCTGTCGTTGCACGTGCGACCCCATCTCCCTGACCCGCATGGCCCCAGGTTCGGTTTGCCGCGACAGATTCCAGTGTCATTCCTCCGGGCCAGCCCGCCATGATCGTGGGCCGCCTCTTGGCAGCTTTTATTTGGCAATTCAGTACCGCGAAATACGGCCTATGCCAGGAGGCAATTAACCAGACGGCTTGAAGACCTAGGACTCCTGCGAGAGCACTGTTTGCTGGGCATCACGGCCCCAGCATCACGCCAACGCCTTCAGGCTTTGAATGAGTGTTGAGACACGTTGCCTGAACACCGAAGCGGCGACTTTACAGGCTCCGGCTCCCACAAAAAGCACCGAGGATGGCTCACGCGGGCGCACCGATAACATACTCAGCGCTTTAGCGACTGAATTTGTTGTACCAGGTATGTGAGTGCATCGGGTGACATACAGTTGGCCAGTCGTCTCTCGGGGTGCTATGCCGGAGACGGCTTGAGCAATCGACAGCCCTTGCCTTTGGACGCCTATAATCTGACATATGACTTGGTAATGCCGCGCATTTTCCCTTAATTGGGATCTAGGCCATGGGCGTGACGCTTCGGTCGAGCAGGTGAGCTCAGCGCTGCAACAGTTGGGGCGACATTGGTCGCAAGCAGCGGTCTGTATCAATGGCTCGCCAGGGCCTGCGTCTTGTAGCATTCATGGAAAGTCCTTGACGCTGGGACTGATTGCGCCCGTCAACCTGCTTCCCTGGCCTACGTCACCGCAAGTTGCCTTCACGGCCCTACCCACACCTCCTTGTCACACCAAGAGTAGATGCTCGCGCACAGAGTGGGCTGTTTACCCATGGAAGTGTGCAGAACGTGCACGCGCAGGTGGCCCCTTGACTTGCCGCTTGCCGACTGGCAGCACCCTTGAGATCAAGCAGCACCAACCTCCCTTTCCCGTTCCTAACCCACAGGCCGCTCGGCCCGCACGCCCGTCTACATCCCCCGGCCAGCAGCAGCAGCAGCAGCAGCAGCAGAGAGCTGCAGGCCGCGGCGGCAGAGGCGGTGGCCGCAGGGGCGGGCTGTCCAGTGCAATGGGTCGCGATGGCGGAGGAGGAGGCGGGCAGAGGCAGCAGCAACAGCAGGAGGGGGTTGGTGGTGACGGCAGCGGCGGGGCCGGCGGTTCCCGCAGACCGGACAGGGCGGGGTCAGGGCCGCTGCCTGTGAGCGGCGGCCGTGTGGGAGGCGGGGGCGGAGGAGGAGGGGGCGGAGGCGCAGGCAGCGGTGCATTGAGTGCCGCCAACGCCAACCACCTGCTCAACTTCCAGTACGACTCAGCCAGGCCGGGTGGTGCCCGGGTGGGTGGACAGTGGGTTGATGGGTGGGTGGGTTGGCCGTGTGTGGACTGTGTGGGAGGACCTTGTATGGGTGCGTGGGTGGGTTAACGGTTGGGTGGGCGGACCGTGGGGGCTGGTGCGCGCCAGGCCAGGCGGCAATCAGGCAGCCACTCGCGGCTGTAGTTGGTTCTAGTACGTAGGTAAAGTACCGTTGGCACACTAGAGGTGTAAAACACTGGAGGGCCTGAGAAGGGGTGACGCCCGGTCCCGGTCAGCGACCGTGTGAACCATGGCGTCTGTGTACGTGCCTGTCAGGAGGCTACGACAGGCGGAAGGGGCAGCCTAAGCGGCTCCGCTGTAGGGAGTGTGTGCGCAGCTGCAGCTGCACGCCGTACGCGGTGCGACCTCCATGCATTGTGTTGCGCGGTATGGCAGGGCGGCGGCAGCGGCAGGGGCGGCGGCCGTTCCGGCGGCCCGCGGGGCGGCGGTGGTGGCGGCGGCTCGTCTTCGGCCCGGCGGTACGGCGGCGGCGGCGGCGGGCGGCCTCAGAAGTACGACAAAAACAAGTTCCTGCAGGCCAACTTTCGGTTCCTGGTGTCGGGTGGGTTAAATGGCGTTGGGCTCGTAGCTAGACACGCTAGACACGGACGATGTGGCGAAGGCTGGTGGATGCAAAAGGCGGGCGGCAAGGTGGCAGCAGTTCGCGGATGCCCGGCCGCCCCGCTTAGTATATGTACCAGTCTAATACCAAAGCCGTGACGTTGTAGAACGGAACCTGGTCTTGGTGGAGGGGTAGACATGTCCGTCGTCGACGCCAGTGGCAAAGCAGGACTAAGCTTGTGCGAGTACGCCCACCCGCTCACCCGGGTAATACTCACCTAGGGTATACCGCTTAGTATGCACGACCTGCTTTCCATACCTGACTGCTGCCGTCATGCTGTTGCTGGGTGCCACAATCAATTAGTCAGTTGGTTCTGTGTTGGGGACGGTAAGGGTCGTCGGTTCTCGAGCAGGATATTAACCCGCGACCTCCGTGCCCAACCCCACCCTCTACCCAGATGCGCTGGACGTAGCTGCCTACGAGGCAGACGCAGACAAGATGCTTGACTGGGACGACGTGCTGCAGGTGGGCTACTGGTCTGCCGCACATCACACACGTTGTCAGTCAGTGGCATCGAGAACCCCAACCATGCCTCCTGCAAGTTACCGTTGCGTACGTTGTCGTACTTGACTGGGACGACGTGCTGCAGGTGGGCTGCCGCACAGCTAATGCTGTCACTTGTAAGCAACCCCAACGTAATCAGGGTTGGGTGAGCGGCCCGATCCCCTTACATTGTGTTGACACACGTTGACGTTGTTCCTGCTGTCGGG
Source organism: Chlamydomonas sp. 3222 (assembly GCA_004335795.1). Lineage (NCBI taxonomy): Eukaryota > Viridiplantae > Chlorophyta > Chlorophyceae > Chlamydomonadales > Chlamydomonadaceae > Chlamydomonas > Chlamydomonas sp. 3222. Next base: position 25,800 of record QAXN01000095.1, read on the forward strand.
GTCCCGACTTGCTGTGCTCCGCCAACTGTCAACCGCCTGCACTGTGCTGCACCGTTCTAGGGCACGCCTTGGCCATGGCCCTTGGCTACTGCTCCCGTTCCTACTTCCCGCTGCCACCACCTTACGTCCCTTCTCAGGTCGAGATGGCCAGCGCGGTGCCTGTGCAGTGCCCCATATCGCTGGACAGCCCTCCGCTGTGCCCGCAGGTGTGTACTTGCCGGTGTGCACGTGTGTTAGCACACCGTACGGCCTGCGCCTGCGGCAGCTGCGGGGGACTTTAGGGTTGCAGACCAGGCACGGGCAGCGTCATTGGCACTACCGACCCCGCCAGAACACCAATAAGATAACGCACAACAGGACTGCCGCAAGGGTGCAACGGCAGCCAAGGCACGGTCAGCGTCATTGCATCCTACCAACCCAGCTGCCTGCCAGCTGACAGTCTTCTTCCCCTGCGGACCTCCCCTTACGACCCCAACCACCTGCGCCTCCCCCTGTCGTACAGATCACGCCATGTGGCCACGTGTTCTCCTTCCCCGCCATCATGCACCACCTGGTCAACCACGGGGGAGAGCAGCTCAGGTCAGTGGACCGACGTCATGTCGTACATGCCGTACGTGCCATGCCGTACGTGCCAGGCGGCCCTGTGCGCGCCAAGGCCACGACCGTGCATGTTGCAACCTCACCCGCCACAGCACCTGTTAGCGGCGCACCTGTCGAACATGACTGTCCATGGTAAACCCACCTTGCGATACCTCTCAGGTCTCAACCCATGCACCTTCCGGCAGCGCACTGCCAGCACGCGACATGCTCCTCCCCTGCCTGCCAGTGTCCCCCGCGGCTCTGCCCCGCTCCTAGAAAGCCTGGCTTCGGCACTATGCACGCCTACTCCGGCTGCCTCTTCCCTTAATGTCCCTCCCCTATGGTCCCTTCCCCTAGGCGCTCCGCCCCCTGCCCGCTGTGCTTCACCCCAGTGGTAGCCCGCGAGCTGCGGCTGGTGCGCATCCGGGCAGTTAACCCACCGCGCCCGGGGCAGCAGCTCACCATGACCCTCATCCGCCGCACACGCACCTCCATCATTCCGCAGCCCGTGGCGTCGGCGGCGGCGGTGCAAGGGGTGGCGGCGCAGGGGCAGGGAACGGAGGCGGGGGCTGGGGCTGGGGCAAGCAGCGGGCGGGAGAACGGGGACGGGGATGGTGGGGGTAAGGGTGGTGGGGGTAAGGGTGGGAAGGAGAAGGGAAAGGGCAGGGAGAAGGAGAAGGAGAAGGAGGGGGTGCAGGAGGCGCCGTCGCCGTTCGACAGCAACCTGTTTGCCAAGTTTGTGGTGGTGGGCGGCTGCGATGCGAGCGAGCTGTGGCGAGCGGCGGCGGAGCAGCTGGCGGCGTGCGCGAACCAGGTGCGGGTACCGATGTGTGGAGTTGGTCCCAGCAGGGGGACAACTCGAAGTGGCTGAAGGGGCGCAAGACGACTGCCTGCTTGTCCAAAAACCCAAAGGGAACTTGCGCGGCGAACGGGGTCGCGCAACCGCGCCTCACCCGTGTGACGCATTTTCGGTTGGATGTGTTCCGCATCTTGGCGCTGACCTGCTGCCGTACCCCTGCTGCTGTTGCCGTACTGTGTCGTACAGTTGCTGGCAGAGGGCGGGCTGGACGCCGCCCTGGAAGCGCCGTTCGTGTACGGCGCGCTGGAGCAGCTGGCGGCGCGGGCGCGGCGTTGGGCGGAGCACCGCGCGGAGGGGCTGGCGGCACGTGGGCAGCTGGCGGCGAAGGAGGGGCCGGGTGCGGCGCCGGACGCGCTGGGCCTGGCGGCGGAGGCGGCAGTCAAGAAGGTGGGCTGCGGGCGCAGGCTGTGGATTATCGGGCTGTGCTGCATAGCGCAGTTGTGATGGGGAAACGGCTGGGGAAAGGCTAGTGCAAGTGCACTGCGTGGCAGAGGTGGTGGTGGGTGGTGGTGGGCTGGTTGGTTGGAGCGGGTGCAGCGCTTTAGGGGCATGTGGTGTGAGGGCCACGGAGGACGGCAGGCAGGGACGGCGCATGGGGGGTTAGCACACCGTGCATGCGTGCGCCTGGCGGCGGAGGCGGCGGTCAAAAAGGTGTACGGGGCTGCGGCCTGGCTTGAGCTGTGTCAGCTGTGTCGCAATGCTACACGGTTCGGGAGAGGGACTAAGCTCCGCACTGCCACGGGTAGCACAAGCTGTCTGGATTTCGCTGCTTTTCATGGCCCATAACCTGAGTGGTAAAATCTCCGTGGTTCCAGATGTTCACCGCCGCCGTAACGGGCGGCCAGGAGGCAGTCGCCGGGCAGCAGCGACACCAGCAGCAGCAGCAACCACAGCCGGCAAAGCCCGCCGAGGAGTTCCCGTCCCTGGCTTCCCTTTCCGCCTCGCTGGGTGCCGCCAGCCCGGCTGGCAGCAGCCGAAATGGACCGCCCGGGCCTGCCAAACAACAGCAACCGCAGGGGCAGCAGCAGCAGGCTGGCAAGCCGGGGCCAGGTGTCGTCGTCGGCGGCGGAAGCGGAGCCAAGGGTGCCATAGCAGCTGCGGCTGGCGTGGGGTCGCCTCCGCGGGCGGGAGCGGAAGCGGCAGGGGGCTGGGGCGCAGGGACCGACGCTGGTGGCGGTGGCAGCGGAGGCAGACAGCAGCAACCGGAGCACCAGGCAGCACAACCTGAGGAGCAGCGGCTGCCGTTCGAGGCGGCCTTTTCCGATGAGGAAGGGGACGAGGGAGACGCGAGCGGTGGCCTGCAGCTGGAGCAGCAGGAGCAGCAGCAGCAGCAGGGCGGCGGCGACGCTGGGGACGTCGGCGGGCTGCCGCTGTCTCCGCCGCCGTCAGTGGCGGCGCCGCCGCTGGGCAGCAGCCCCACCAGCGGGGGGGTGCTGCTCGGTGGCGGCGGCGGCGGGAGCGGGTCCGTGGAGCTGCTGGGGACCTCCCCTGGCATGTCGCAGCTCAACACGCCCGGCACCCAAGGGGAGTTCTACACCTACCAGGCGGCGGACGGCCAGTGGGTGTTCCTTAACCCGCTCAACCTCAGGTGAGCGAAACTGGTTGGGATGTGCTGTTCCGTCGCGACCTCTCATGGCGCATGCGCTGAAAGCACATTGCAGCTGCGGAACGTAGCCACCGCCCAGATCTGCCAAGCCACCCGCCCGCGCCCCCACACGTGCTTCATGCGTTTGCCTACGCCGCCCACGCAGCATGTGTGTTCCCTGCCTCTTTCGCTGCGCGGGGCCTGACCCCGTGCCGCACCCCCGCACTTGTCTCACCGTGTGCCTCTCACGCCCTGTCCCCGTATCCCTCCCCGGGTGCCTGCACCACTGCCTACGCCCTACACTACCTTGACCCGTTCCCTGCCCTCTGCTTCCTTGTTGCCTGACAGGTGCCTGCTGGCTCACTACGGCAGCTACAGTGCAGTGCCGCCCACCATCACCGGCACCGTGCTGGAGCTGGAGGACGTGGTGCAGGTGGGCGTGTGAATCAGCATGTGTTTGGATTCAGGCATATATGCAGGTGCAGGTGCACATGCGTGCCAGCCTAAGTGCGGGGTTGAGGGCGGGGCACCGTGCTGGAGCTGGAGGACGTGGTGCAGGTGGGCGTGTGTATTAGCAAGTGTGTGGGCGCATGTGCACAAGCGTGTTTGCATGTTGTCCAACTGCGTCATCAGTCGCGGGCCGTGGCACGCCGGCACCCCTTTCCAAACAACCATCCTACCACTAGCTTTCTTCCACCGAACGGCACCTGACACCTCACATTCCCACAGGGCGAGGCCACGCGCCGCCGGTGGCGCTTCCTGTCGCACCTTCCGCTGTCGGGTGCCTTCCGCCTAGTGGAGCTGGCACTGCCGCCGGCCGTGCTGCCGCCGGAGGCGCTCACACCCTTCGCTGAGGAGCTGGCGGCGCGGGAGAAGCGGCGGCGCCGCCAGCGGGCGGAGGAGCGCCGCCAGGCCGCCGCCGACGCGGCGGCGGCGGCGCGCGCGGCGGCGGCGCGGCTGGGGCCGACGGCGGAGGAGCTGGCGGCGATGCCGAGCCTGGCGCAGGCCGTCAGCGGCGGCGCCACGTCCCTCGCAAGCGCCGCCGCCGGCGCCTTCATCGGCCTGACGGCGGCGGCGGGCGCGACGGCGGCGGCGCTGGCGAGAGAGATGGCGCTGTCGCCGTCGGAGGTGGCGGAGAGCATTGCACTGCAGGCGTCCATCGAAGACGCCGCAGCCGCTGCGGCGATGGCCGCGGGAAGTGGCTTAGCGAGTGCGAGCGGCGGCAGCGGCGGGGTGTCCTTTGCCCACATCACCAGGATGGGATTCGCGGCGACGGGGCCGGTGCTCGGCACGAGTCCGCCGCTGGCGGCGGCAGGTCTCGGCGGTGCGGCGGCGGCGGCGATGCCGGCGCCGTCGGGGGCTTGGGGCGCGAGGGCGGCGGCGGCGGCCGTGCCGGCGGCTGCGACGCCGCCGACGCCCAGCGGCGTGTGGGCCAAGGCCAGCAGCGCCGCCGCCAAGGCGGGCGTGCCGCCGCCGGTGCCGCTGGTTGGCGGCGCCGCCGGGAAGGCAGGGGACGCTGCGGACAGCGCCGGCGGCGGCAAAAAGGGCAAGGGGGGCAAGGGTACTCTGCTGTTCAGCACGGGTAATGCGCGCAAGTACTAGGGCTTGGGTTGTGGGTGCGTATGGGGAGGCGCGTGCAGCATGAGATGGCAGCCAGCGAAGTGGGGAGCGGTAGGGTTTGATGTGAAGACGCCATAGCGGCGAGGCCAATGTTGCAGGAGGTTGGTGCAGGCAGGGCGCAGAATACATTGCGGGCTGTGTTGCACTGTGGCGAAGTTGCTTTTGAGCAGATGAGCACATTGGCTTGGATTACAAGTATGAAATGAACGGCCGTTGATTGTGCTCTCAGTAGGACGACTAAGGCTTGCGCGCCTCGGATCCTGTACAGATAGCAACTTGCTACTAGCAAGGCGGTGTTGATTGGTGGATGCTGGGGACAGGCACACCCGCCGGTACGTGCACAACGGTGCAAGCCGTTACGTGCTGCTTGCTGTTGGAGCCGGGGCGTGGTGTGGAAGAACGTACTGCTATGCACGATTGGTGACGCCGAATTGGTGGCGGTCACCAATTCCAGTAGCAAGGCTTATTGCTTACCAGGTGTAACCATCCCCAATTGCCGCACCACACATGCAAATGAGGAAGGGCACGGCTGGACTGTGTGGGGCCTTAAGGTAGGTATGGATGGGATCTGATGGGACTCTAGGCATTGCTACATAATCTACTGCTTCAACCCGCAACCGAACGGACCAGTGCACAGACATGGGCCGGCCATGCACCCCGCACTTCCGATGCAACAACGTCGGCCTCGTCCCGGAAGGTCCCGGAATTGCCGAGCATGTGCGAGCACCCATCTCACAGCGCAGGCAAGAGGGCTCGGCCTCAGCAACATGCACGCAGTGCCGCTATCAAAACACTCCGGCGATAGTTACCGGTACCGGGGCATTTACCGGTATGCAACGGAGCCCGCACGAAAATCACACAACACAAAGATACGTGTACACGTGCATTAAGGCAACAAGCATTCGAGCTGCAGGTCACACAGGGCTTGCAGCGCGCTCACGTGCGCGTGGGTAACACCTTCATTTCACATTCAGTGACGTTCAGTACACATGCTGTACGGTGTGCGGTATCGCAGGGAAACAGTAACAGGTGGTGCCCATTCACAAAGTGCAACTCTATTCGCCAGCACTGGCTGCAAACTGGACATGTTAAACGTTGCTCACTGCATGCACAAACACGGCGGACCTCCCCAGCGTGGCACCCCTGGCGTGGTACATTACAGAGGGCGTCCCCGTGTCCCGAAGTACACTTCTGCACGTGCCCGTCACCGTAGTCGCAATGTCAAGCCCACCCAAAAGTCCGCCTGCCATATGACCGATTGCTTGCTATGTGTCGCTGCTCGTCCGTTGTCCATCGGTCCCTACCGTATCTGGGCCTGCTGCCCTCCATGCCCTCCATTGCATCCGCCAGGAGCTGCAAGCCTGCACAACCCGCCACACCAGACACAAATTTCCTGCATCCTGCATCCTGCTACTGCCCGCAACCCCTACATCCTACACGATGGACCTGGACCACCCTGCCCGCCTACACCACCCTGCTGCCTCCCTACTCTGGCTGCGCACGGTGCATTCCAGTAGTCACGACAAACCTCATTAAACATTAAGCGTCCTTGCACGTACCGTACGCACGTGATCGCACGTACGCGATCCCTGCCCTCCGCTGCCCCCATACACCACCCTGCTGCCTCCAGTGTAGTCTGGCTGCTTGGGGTGTGGCTTAAGGCGCAGCCGCCTGCACAGCGCGTTGCAGGTGTGGGTGGCGAAGAAGCAGCCCATGCCCTCCGTGCCCTTGTCGGTGGCGCCGTTGCGCTTAGCCACGTGGTGGATGACCGGGTCGGTCAGCGTGAAGCCGTCCGTGGGGTTCCACACGCCCTGCGGGGCGCGTTGCCACCTCATCAGTACCGGGATGAGTTGGGCAAGGACACGCGGGGCGCGGTGGGTACGCCTTACATCACCGTAAGCACAAAATTGGGTTTCATAGGGGAACGCCATGGGGGAACGCCTCGCAGGGTCGGTCAGCGTGAAGCAGTCCGTCGGGATCCACATGCCCTGCCGGGTGCGTTAGGGATCACAGCGCGTGCTCGGTTCGGTCCCAGGGCAAAGGTACCCACGGCAACCCTACAGTGCCGTCCGTGGGCAGGAGCACACTAGCGGGATGCTCCTTAGGTTTGCCAATGTGCCCAGACGAACATGTTTGCTGCTTGAATCCTCGTCTGCCGAAGTAGCTCATGCCCCATGCTGGGCATGCAAAGCAGATCACGCGCTCGGCCTGCCAACGACCACCACGGCCCACGCACATTTACCCCACGCACATTTACCCCACGCACACTTACCTTTGCCCACGCCCTACCCACCTGCAGGTCGCACACCAGCTTCTGCCCGCACGTGACCTCGAACGTGAAGTGCGAAAAGGCCTGCGGCACGTCGTCGATGTCGCACACCAGGCCGCCACGTGCCACCCCCGCCCCACGGCGTGCCCGAGAAGCTGCCACCTCCTGCTCCTCTGCTCCTGCTGCATCGGCGCCGCCCTGCACTCCATCCTCCACATCCTCCCCCATGCCGCCCTTTGCAAACGCCCCCAGGCTGCCTCCACCGCCCGCGCCATGGACCGCCCCCAGGCCGCTCCGCCCTACGGCTCCACCGTTGTTGTTCCTGGGCAAAATGTGGCGAGAATGGTAACGTCTTGGCGGTTACCGCTGCATGTACGGTGTTTAGGGCCAGCGACTGAAAAATCTAACCTATACAAAACATTATATGGAAACGTTGCGCAATGGAAGAAGCCGTGGCCGTACTGTGGTAACGCCAAAGGCACAGATTTGCATAGCAGCTCTTTGATGGCCCACAATGCTACCCTCTGCATGTATCAACTCACGCATGGCCCCCGTCTCAAAGCCCCTGTCCACTGCGCTTCCAACACATATGCCCCACCGTCCCACTTGTCTGGGCCTCCGGAACCTCCACAGGCCGCTGTCCGGCAAACCAACCGACCCACAGCTGCAGCCTGCACTTAGGAGAGATTTAGTACCCCACCCAAGGCTTCCACCGGACCTTGCTCAGCGGCCAGACAGCCCCCGCCTGGCTCCCCAACAGTAACCTGGACCACCAAACTGCAGGCTTCGGCCCCCGGCCACCAGGCACTCCTCTATCAAAGTGCCCTCCAGCCCTTTGCTTAGCACCTACCGCAGCGGTTACCTGCCTGGCACCTGCACAACAGCACCCCATCCAACCAGCCGCCCGCGGCTCCAACTCACCACTTGGTGTAGATGCCCTCCAGCTCCTCCTCCGCCAGCACCTCCATGGGCCCGTGCACCGGGTGGGTTATGGTGTACACGTGGCAGGGCAGGAAGCGCAGCTGCACCTGGGGCCCGCCCGCCAGCCGCCGGTTGAACAGTTGGGCTAGGTCCTCCGCCTCAGCTGGGATGGGTAGGGGGTGGGGGGTGGGGCAGTCGCAATTGCAATCGCAAAAGGCAAACAACATGTAAAATAGGGTTATTAAGGTGTATTAATTGAGGGGGTAATTGGGCTAGGTCCTCCGCCTCAGCTGGTGTGGGTCAATAGCAATCGCAAAGGCACCAAGTCTGCACATCAGGGGACGAAATTATATAATCAGGGGTATCGTTGGATGAGGTCCTCCGCCTCGGCCGGGGCGGAGGATTACCGCAGAGCCGCAAGCCAGGTAAGAAGGTGTCGCATTGGGAGGCCCACGTATCACTGGATTGTGGAATGGGAGGTGGTGGATATCCGAAGAGGTTGGTCGGGCATGAGGGGATCCACCGCTGGGGGCCAGTGCACAGCGTACGGCACACGCCAGGTCTGGACGCATGTGCTTAAATCTCTAAAGGCACCACAGGCATCAGGCAGAATGAGGCTCGTGCTTTAAGAGCCCAAACCAAAGCTGCCGCTTCTCTATTGCCACCACTAAATACACCCACGTCTCATCCTGCACAACTTGGTTTGCTCCTCGTGGCCCCCACCTTGCGTGCGGCAGAAGTCGCGGTGGAAGTCTTCCTTCTTCACGTGCTCCTCGTAGCGCGTCTGCTTAGCCACCAGCCTCGGCCCTACGCAGAACCCCGTCTTGCCGCCATCCGTCGACACCACCTCGCTGCTTTGGAACACCACCCGCTCCGCGCCCTCGCCGAACTTGCACTTTGCGTGTGCGATGCCGCGCAACGTGTTGTCGTACACGTTGGTCAGCGACCGCACGTGCGGCGTGTCCACGTACGGCACGGCCTCCCACGTACGGCCCCACGGCAGGTACTGCCGCTTCCGTACGCACGCGTCGCCGACGTACAGGTCCCAGCCGTCACCGTTGGTGACAATGGTAAGGTCTTCGTACAGCTTGCGAACGCCCTGCGGACAAGAAGCCGGACACGTGCACGCCGCAGCTGATGACCGGCATTGCCAGCATGTAGTAACCCTCATGGGGCAACCCATCAACTTGCGAAACACACTGCATCTAGGGCGCAATCGCACGAGCTCTACTTGCCATGTCGCTGAAACAAAGACGAATATTCCTACACCTCCAGCAGTGCAGTCCTACACTTGCACGGTTTTCGTTTCAACTGGCCAGTACACCGTACTTAATAGGCAACCCACGCTGCCCTCGTGCGCCACGAGACTGCAAGCTGGGCCCACTGTTGCTCACCGTTTCAGCAATGTCAGAGCGCAGCGTCAATTGGGGCGCCCGAGTGCATGTGGGGCGCCCGCCTTTCTTACCGTTTCTGCTATGTCTGAGCGCAGCGTCAGGGGATCGGACGCGCAGCGTCCCATGCCACCAGCACCACTAACACCAGCACCAGCAGCCGTTACGGTGCACATTGTTGCCAGGGTGCACGCCAGGGAGGTGAAGGCCGTCCGCAGGTGCAGCGCGGACAGGCCCAGCTTCTGCGGGTAGGGGTGCAGTTGCGGGGACACAGAAGCATATAACGAGGCAGGTACAATATACAACCTCGAAGCAAGTAGCTTCTGTGGGCGATGCAAGAGGCAACAGTGATTGTTGCTGTGGCCCACCTGCTGTTCCGCCCTGGCATGTCCAAGCCAAGCTAGCCAAGGCAACAGACAGGCCCAGCTCCCGCTGTAAAAGCAATGTACATACCTTATTCTCGGTGACAAGGCTGTCTTGGCGCACAACGAGGCGTGGCAACGCTCCAATCAAACCCTGCGGCATACTACATACGGTGTGCCATGCACTGCTTTGCACAACCGACTGCCGACACACACATGTGTCTAGGGGGCGTGCCCTTGTTTTGGGGGCCGCTCCCTTGCCTTGAGGTCCGTTACAGGGCCTCCCTGCTGTGAGCCGACTCTGCGGAGGGGCGTAGCAGTGTAACCCATACATGACACACACACGACACGCACGGCAGCGCCCCCCGCCCCAGCGGTATCTGCTATACCGAATGCTACTGTGTCCCCGCAGCCACCGTTATCCGCACGCACACGCGCACCTGAAAGGTGCACCGCTGTCCGCACACATACACACGCGCACCTGGAAGCTGCTACGCGGCAGCGCCTCCGCCATGGCCCTGAGCACGCGGTAGTCCTCATCAGGGGGACCGAACGCCACGGTGCCCACAAACACGCGGTCACGGCCCAGCAGGTCGCCCAGCCGCTTGACGCGGTCCACGCAGGCCGTGGCCACCTGCCTGTGCAGCGCAGCCCTGCGTTGTGCATGTGTGGCACAAGGCACGGGACAACATGTGTAGGTGGACACAATCAGAACCAGCGCAGATATGTATCAGTGGTATGCCAGTGCAGCGCCGCCCTGCGTTGTGCGTGCGAGGCACATTGTAGTGGGGCGTGCGTAGACCCATGTCAGTGCTGCTGTGCGTAGTGGCTGCTAAAGTGGCAGCGGCGCCGCTGTGGCCCAGTGCGCAGCTCTAGACGCTGTGCTGACTCCACACAACTTCTCACCCCGCTGCCTCCGCCACCCAGTTGCCTGCTCCTCCTCCGCCCCTAATCCACAGCATTAGGAACCGCACGATCTTGCTTCCACCACAACGTGTTAAGACTGCGGTCAGCCATCCATCGCGCACCTTGCAGACCCATGACACCACACCAGACTCCCATCCTCCCAGGCTCCCACCCATCCTTGGGCCAATGGGCCTACAGCTCACATGGGTGCTGCACATGCCCAACGTACTAGCTGACCGCATGGCTGACTGGCTCACCGACTGGCTGGCCAACCACCCCACCTGCATCCGTTGTCCACGTGGCACTCGCGCAGCCGCGGCCTGCCGTTGGCGCGCACCCCGCCCTGGGGGTCCGGCTGCCACAACAGCACCCCGTGCGGGCAGGCCATGTCGGTGTGGTCGCTGGGGGCACCATCCGACAGGAACACCAGAAACAGCTGGTTGGTGCGCGCCGCGTCCTCCTCCAGCAGCTCCGCTGCTGCATCCAGGGCGGGCAGGTAGTTGCCGTGGGATCGGGCCCGGGCGGACTTGCGGCCCCTGAGGTAGTCCAGGAGCTTCTCGTCCATGGGCAAGCGCTTGCACAGGACTGTGGCACAGTGTGTCATCTCGATGATGGAGACCTGAAGGGTATCGAGCAGCCAGCAGAGTGTATTAGCGTGGGCTCTGAGGCTAGTCGGCGTAGCAACGGTGCCGGCGGTGTGCGGCAGCGGCCTGCGCCTGATAGGAAACATGGCAGCGGTGTGGCAGCGGTGTATGAAACATGGCAGCGGTGCATGTCGTACACGAGCGCAGTGGTGCATCGGTAGTGCTGTGCGCTCGGTCCGGTTGCCACTTGCATGTTTGCCCACCTCCATGCCAGCTGCACCTCCGTCCTTGAGCTGCAGCTCCACAAGCTCACGTGCCAGGCAGTCGTACACGGCTGCCGTACGACTGTCGTACCCCGGCACGTCGTCCTTGCGCATGGAGCCGCTGTGGTCGACCACCACCACCACGTGCGCGGCGGACGCGGCGGTGTGGCACGTGCCCGAGGGCGCGGGCGGCGGGGCCTCCCCTCCATCCTCCACGCGCCAACTGGTGATCTCGTGGCGCCCGGTTTCGTCCGTAATGTACACCACGCCCTGCGGACAGGAATTACATCCCCTTTAAACTCATGACCATGAGCTTAGTCGAGTCTGTTGGCTGCGCCATCAGAAGGATGGCACGTACACCATGCCTTGTGGGCAGGAGTTCCGGCGTTTCAGGCCGCTTTCTGCGTACGTCTTGGTCCGTCATACACCGGCCGGTCCGCATCTTCCCACTGCGTTGCCTTGATGTGGTGCAATATAGCACAAATGCACTGCATGCGGGCGACACTACCTGCCAGGAACGGACCGTTCCCCTGCCGCGAGTGCGGCCCACGCTGACCCCCCTACCCGCACGCGACGTGGTGCCAGCTTGGGCGACGATGCTTGTGTAACCGTGGTCCTATGGCCTTTTACTGCATGTTCCAATGCGATTCGCACCCTACCACACGCAGGAGAGAGGAGACTGGCTGGTACGACGGGTTAGTGACCATGGGCATGCCGTACGCACCTTGTGGATAAAGCGCCACCTGGGTCTCCCGTCCCGCCCAGGGTTGGCACGCTCCTTCCGTCCATACCTTGATCAGGAACAACGGTCAAAATTTCGTAGGCGTGAATTTAAGCACATGTGTTTCGTCGTGGTCTAGTTGCTCGTAATAGCCAACCAGTTGCATAGGGGAGGCATAGGATATGGTATCCGGCACGGGGGGGCGTGGGTAGGGCAGGGCCCTGCGTGCCCTGCAGTTTATAACCTTGCACAGACCCCCTCGCTTTCTAAAGCCTTACTTGATAGCTTCTTGAAGCTCCCTTTTGGAGATATCGCGCTCCTCTCGCCGCTGCCGGCCGTGCGCGCAGGATATAAGCGTAATTGCGCTTGTCGCGAGCCCCGGACCAACAGGGCGGGCGACTCTGCATAACCGCTGGCTAGGGACCCTCGGAGCCAAGCTTACGTAGACGCTTCCCACTGGTACAAGCCCAACAGGGTTACCCAGCTCTGCTACGCTGTTCCTGCAAAGTAACTGCAGCCTGCTCTGTTGGTCCGGTAGGTCCTCCATCATTATTGCTTTTATCTAAGCGATACAATTACTGCATTTGCACAAGCGATCCCAGGCGTTCAGTCTGTCGTGCAGGCGGTTTGAACATAGTCTTGATAGTCTTGAACTCTTGATCTCTTGCAGACAGCGACGCTCTTGCCGTTTTCAGCGCTCACTGCATGCAACACGCTCGTATATGTCTGCTGGTTGGAGACCCGCCACCTTCGTCTGATGATGACTCGGTAAGGGCGGAACTGAAACACGTGCGTACAGTCAGCCTGCACGTAAAGCGAACAATGTGGGCAAGCACACTGGCTAATCGAGTTGCCATCAAACACACACCAGACACCAAGATTAGCAGTTTGGTTGGGTTTGGGAGGGGTGCCCGCACATCTGGTCTCCCCTGCGTCAGGCCACCCCACAAGGCACCCCCTGCCAGGGGCAAGCCCTAATGCCCTGCCCTACACACATTGGACGTGGGTATGCCAAATGCTACGCTGCAATCAACGAAGGATGCTATGTTCCAAGACGGGCATAGGAAGTGCTGCGCGACCCCACAAAGCCCACCCCAAACCGTGCGTCAGCTGGGGCCGTTGCGCAGCTGCATTCCCTGTGCCCCCATTTGCCGCATGCGCCGCCTACACCCCCGCAACATCTGCGCCACTATGGGGGACCCCTGCTACTGATGCAGCTGTATCCTGTATGTATGTATGGTTTTACAGTTTTGGTCCCCTTCCAGATGCAGCTGCTGCAGTGGCACCATTACCTGTCCACAGCAGCCCCAGGCCCAGCGGCGGCACGGCGTGTGCCCTGCTGCCCTCCCGTTAGCACCAGCCCCCTACCAGCCCCCCCTCCGCTTCAGGCTTGCTAGCCCCACTGCTCCTGCCTCTGCCCGGACCCACTGCAGTCCGCGTCAAGCCGCATGCCCCCTGTACGGCTGCTGTTTCGTTATTGTTGCTGCAGCGGTGGCGCCAGCCGCCGCCCCAGTGCGTAGAGTTCCAGGGACATGGCGGTGCATCCCACAGCTCCTCCTGCACTCCCGCCCACCCCTGGTCCAAATTCTGCTGCCTGCCTCTCCTGCTGCTGCTGGTGGTACCACCAAGTGCAAGACGCGCAATCTCCTGCTCCTGCTCCTGCTTCAGCTGCCCCTGCTTCGAAGCAAATGGTACGAACGGCAACCCAACCACATCAGCGCACTGCTGCTGCTGTTCGTGCTGCTGCACCAGCTGCCCCACTGCCGCCCACCATCACCGGCACCGTGCTTAAGCTGGAGGACGAGGTGCTGGTGGGCGTGTGTATTAGCATGTGTGCGGGTGCAGGTGCACACGTGTGTTACCATGTTGTCCAGTTGCGTCATCAGTCGCGGGCCGTGGTACGACGGCACCCCTTTCCAAACAGCCATCCTACCGCCAGTGCCACGAACGTCACCTGAGACCTGACACCCCACACCACCGCAGGGCAAGGCCACGCGCCGCCGTTGGCGCTTCCTGTCTCACCTTCCACTGTCTGGCGCCTTTCGCCTGGTCGAGCTAGCAATACCGCCGGCCGTGCTGCCGCCGGAGGCGCTCGCACCCTTCGCTGAGGAGCTGGCGGCGCGGGAGAAGCGGCGGAGCGCCGCCAGGCCGCCGCCGACGCCGTGGGGCGGCCTGGCGGCGATGCCAAGCCTGGCGCAGTCCGTCAGCGGCGGCGCCACGTCACTCGCCAGCGCCGCCGCCGGCGCTTTCATTGGCCTGACGGCGGCGGCGGGCGCGACGGCGGCGGCGCTGGCGAGAGAGATGGCGCTGTCGCCGTCGGAGGTGGCGGAGAGCATTGCGCTGCAGGCGTCCATCAAAGACGCCGCAGCCGCAGCAGCGATGGCTGCTGGAAGTGGCTTGGCCAGTGCCAGCGGCGGCAGCGGTGTGGTATCCTTTGCCCATATCGCAAGGATGGGATTCGCGGCGACGGGGCCGGTGCTCGGCATGAGCCCGCGGCTGGCAGCGGCGGGCCTTGGCAGCGCGGCGGCGGCGATGCCGGCGCCGTCGGGGGCGTGGGACACGAGGGCGGCGGCGGCCGCTGCGCCGGCGGCGGCTACGCCGCCGACGCCAAGCGGCGTGTGGGCCAAGGCCAGCAGCGCCGCTGCAAAGGTGGGCGTGCCACCGCCGGTGCCGCTGGCTGGCGGCGCCGCCGGGAAGGCAGGCGACGCGGCGGAGGGGCCCGGCGGCGGCAAGAAGGGCAAGGGGTACTCTGCTGTTCAGCACGGTTGATGCGCGCAAGTACTAGGGCTTGGGTTGAGGGTACGTATGGGGAGGCGCGTGCAGCATGAGATGGCAGCCAGGGAAGTGGGGAGGCCACTGTTGCAGGAGGTTGGTGGAGGCAGGGCGCAGAATGCATTGCGGGCGGGGTGTGTTGCATGGTGGCGAAGTTGCTTTTGAGCACATTGGCTTGGATTACAAGTATGAAATGAACGGCCGTTGACCGTGCTCCCAGTAGGACGACTAAGGCTTGCGCGCCTGGGATCCTGTACAGATAGCAAGGCGGTGTTGATTGGTGGGTGCTGGGGACAGGACCACCCGCCGGTACGTGCACAACGGTGCAAGCCGTTGCGTGCTGCTTGCTGTTGGAGCCGGGGCGTGGTGTGGAAGAATGTACTGCTATGCACGATTCAGGCACGATTGGTGACGCCGAATTGGCGGCGGTCACCAGTCACCAATTCAGTAGCAAGGCTTATTGCTTCCCGGGTACCAGGTGTAACCATCCCAAATTGCCGTACCACACATGCAAATTTGCAAGGCAGGGCGCGGCTGGACTGTGTGGGGCCACCCTAAGGGAGGGCACGAGCCACCCACAAGGGACCACCGCGCCCTACCCCATGCGTGGGCAGGCCCGGCTCAGGCGACGTGCATCAGCTCTGAATTTGCAAGGGCAAGACCTGTGTAAGTGTCGCTGTGGGGCCTGGGCTGCTGTACAAGGCAGGCTTTCCGACTGTGGCTGTCACCAATTCAGCGGCAGCACAGTATCTACCGGTATCCACCTTCTGCCCACCCCTCGTCACCCATCTTTGGGCTTCAAAATGCCCCTCACCAATTCGCAATCACCGAAAGCAGCAATCGCGAAACGTGATTACTGATGCGGCAAGCGACCTGAAGCGACTAGCGGAGATATTGTGGGATGGGATGGGATTGCAAGGCATTGCTACCGTACATTATCTACTGCTTCAACCCGCAACCGAACGGACCAATGCACAGTCCTGCACAGAGACGCATTGTCAGAGAGGCGGTGCCCTCCTTCGGTATGCAATGAAAAGCTTGCTTAGCCAGGAGCCAGGCCTGCCTTAACCGCCGTTACTAAGTGCACAACAGAAACCTGTGCCATCCCAACACAGAGGCACCTGCCCCAACCCCGAGCGCCGGTCGTTGTCTCATACATGTGTGGACCAGCGTGGACTGAGACCACTAGACGCCATACCTGTGTTGATTGTTGATCACCGTGGAAGCACACCACCGTGTGCGCAATGATAGGATGATATAAAAAGATCATATTCAGGAAAAATGACACGAAGGTTGGTCTCAACAAAGATGTGCGCATCGTACCATGCAGGAAAGGTTTCCCGTAATGCCGTACTACGTGGATTGCATGAGCGATTGTACAGAGCACAAAATGCCACTCAATGGGAGATGCCGCAAATGACTTTCGCCCGTTATCACTATCGGTATCGACTGTACAGTTGGCCAAGCTCCCCTGCGGCCCTCCCTGCCCCCAGCTCCCAGCCGCCAGCAGCATACTCAATCCCATGTTACACCACCCAGCATCAATGTGCGCTGAGACATATGTCAATTAACACTGCTAGCCCTGCATGCATTCTGTACAATCCGCTGCCCTTCTAAAGACGTTCACACCCCTGCTACATTCATAGTCTGGCTGCTTGGGATGTGGCCCATGGGCCCCCGCTAACCCCCCCTACACCACCCTGCTGCCTCCAGTGTAGTCTGGCTGCTTGGGGTGTGGCTTAAGGCGCAGCCGCCTGCACAGCGCGTTGCAGGTGTGGGTGGCGAAGAAGCGGGCCATGCCCTCCCTGCCCTTGTCGGTGGCGCCGTTGCGCTTAGCCACGTGATGGATGACCGGGTCGGTCAGCGTGAAGCCGTCCGTGGGGTTCCACACGCCCTGCGGGGCGAGTTGGAAAGCACCAGCGGGTAAGGAATCGTAAAGCCGTTCGTCGGGGTCCACAAGCTCTATGGGGCACGAAACAGTAAGAAAAATACCAGCGGGTCATCGATTAGGGTATATGTTGGGTGTACAGGGCAACGGGAATGAAGAACCCGGGGCCTGGACTGGCACTGTGAAGCCGCCCGTGGGGTTCCACACGCCCTGCGGGGGGCGTTGGCAGCAGCAACCAGCGGGTGGTTGGATTATAGCTTTTTAGGGCAAGGGGGTTCCACACGCCCTGCGGGGCACAAAACAGCGAGAATAACGCCTGCGGGTGGTCGATTAGGGTATACATTAGGTGTACACGGTGGACGCGATGCCTCCCCTGCTACTGATGCTCTTGCAGCAGCTGCTCCTGCAGATCGACTGCCACAATCCCACGCCTCCACCACGCACATCCCTTCCCACGAAACACCTGACCACGCTCCGCGTGCCATCGACCCCCACCACCACGCCCACGCCCTACCCACCTGCAGGTCGCACACCAGCTTCTGCCCGCACGTGACCTCGAACGTGAAATGCGAAAAGGCCTGCGGCACGTCGTCGATGTCGCACACAAGCCCTCCCTTTGCCCCTGCCCGAGGCCACCCTCCACCAGCCTCCTCGCCCTCCTCCTGGTCCCCTGCTGCTGTTCCGCCGTCTAGTTCCTCCACATCCTCCTCCTCCGGGCCGTCCTCTGCGATGGCCCCCAGGCCGCCATGGCCACCGCCGGCGCCCTGTACCGCCCCGAGGCCGCTCCGCCTGACCGCACCACCGTTGTTGTTCCTGCGAAAAGGTGTACCTCCTTTGTCACCAATGCGCCATCCATGGTCCGCCTCCCAATCGGCAAAGTGCAGTGATCCCCATGCAATGCAGCCTTCTTATCAAGGACGTGCCTGAGCCAGCAGGGCGCACCGGACCGCGGTCCCCATGCAGCAGCCAACGCATACAGCTACCGCCAACAGCGCCACCCGGCTGTAACAGCATGCGCGCCGCACGCAGCCCCCACGCTCCCCTTGGCGTAGGTGCCCTCCAGCTCCTCCTCCACCAGCAATCCTACACAGCTCCCCAACCGGAGCTCAGGACTCAGAGGACGCCTGCCTCTGCCCAACTCCCTGCCCCGCTCCCCAACGGACGCCTGGACTGGCCCCCCGCAACCCCCGGACCCGTGCCCCACGCACCCCGTGAAGAAGGTCCCCTCAAGTCCAAACACCAGGGGGTGGCCGCACCTGACCAGCACGCAAACAGCGGCACCCCATCCAACCACCCGTAACCCACTCTCACCACTTGGTGTAGGTGCCCTCCAGCTCCTCCTCCGCCAGCACCTCCATGGGACCATGCACCGGGTGGGTTATGGTGTACACGTGGCAGGGCAGGAAGCGCAGCTGCACCTGGGGCCCGCCCGCCAGCCGCCGGTTGAACAGTTGGGCTAGGTCCTCGGCCTCAGCTGCGGCGAGGGGCAGTCACAATTGCAATCGCAAAAGGCAAAAAACATGTCAAGTAGGGAAACAATCTGGTAATCATCAAGGGAATAATTGGGCCATGTCCTCGGCCTCCGCTGGTGGGGGGAGGGGTCCGGGGCAATAATTACGATCGCAGTCACAGAGGCATAAAGTAGGGTGAGGTAGGGAGCATCGGCTGAGAGTATAACAGGATGGTGGAATGGAGGGGAAAGATGTAGCAAGAATCAAGCCGTGAGGAATGGATCGTTTGCTGGGGGGAGGAGCATAAAGTAGGGTGAGGTAGGGAGCATCGGCTGAGAGTATAAAAGGATGGTGGAATAGAGGGGAAAGATGTAGCAAGAATCAAGCCGTGAGGAATGGATCGTTTGCTGGGGGGAGGAGCACAATGCACAGCACACTTCACAGATGTGCGTAAGACTCTTTGACACGACGGGCATTGGGCAGACTGTGGCACGTGTCACCTTGCTGTTCGCGACACATCCGCCACCTGGCCCAAGATTCAGTACTTCCCTGACGCCTTACACAGTGTCCTCGCGTTCACGCGTACCTTACCTTCACCTCGAACGTCGAAGCCAAACCCGTTTGGTCTAATGCATGCGCTGTACCTTCCATTCCTGCATCCTGATACACACCTTGCGTGCGGCAGAAGTCGCGGTGGAAGTCTTCCTTCTTCACGTGCTCCTCGTAGCGCGTCTGCTTAGCCACCAGCCTCGGCCCTACACAGAATCCCGTCTTGCCGCCATCCGTCGACACCACCTCGCTGCTTTGGAACACCACCCGCTCCGCGCCCTCGCCGAACTTGCACTTTGCGTGCGCGATGCCGCGCAACGTGTTGTCGTACACGTTGATCAGCGACCGCACGTGCGGCGTGTCCACGTACGGCACCGGCTCCCACGTGCCGCTGCACAACAGGTACTGCCGCTTCCGTACGCAGGCGTCGCCGACGTACAACTCCCAATCGTCGCCGTTGGTGACAACCGTCAGGTCCTCGTACAGCTTCCGGGAGCCCTGCGCACCCGCACACATGCAAGTACTCCATAGATCTGAATACTGTGTAGATCCGTTGGTTCTTTTGTTCCAAGCAAAGTCATAAGAAAGTGCCAGACGGGCGATGCCAATGTTACAGTACCATACAATGCCGTACTAACAACCTGCATTCCAGTTTTGGACTGCTGCACAGGTAGGTTGATTCAGGTACAGGTAGCCGCCAGCGGATCCCTCCTTACCGTTTCCGCAATGTCGGAGCGCAGCGTAAGGGGGTCCCGGCCGGCAGCACCACCCCGACCAGCACCACCGCCACAAGCAGCAGCGGCAGCTGCGTCCGTGCGCAGTGTGGTAAGGGTGGAGGCCAGGGAGGTGAAGGCCTTGCGCAGGTGCCCCGCGGACAGGCCCAGCTTCTGTGGGTGCGGTCATGGTGACACAGTGGCAAGGGTTAACCCACATGGGCAGCTGACAGGCGCAGGTGCGTCGCGGAGGGGCACAGAGGCACAGCTCCTGCGGTACCGGCTAGCCGCAGCCATGCAAGTAGTTGATAAGGGTACGGAAGTATGGCCGAGGCTGACGACAGATGTGCTGCGTGCAGCGGGCACGCCCAGCTCCTGTGTGGTTGGTACGGCACACACAGGGTAGGTGCTGGCCCTCCTGCAGTACTGGCAAGCAGCTGCCAGGTAACGAGGTCAGCTAAAGACAAAGCCAGCAGGGCCACGGCGCACACGCACACACCTGGAAGCTGTTCCGCGGTAGCGCCTCCGCCATGGCCCTCAGCACGCGGTAGTCCTCGTCAGGGGGACCGAACGCCACGGTGCCCACGAACACGCGGTCACGGCCCAGCAGGTCGCCCAGCCGCTTGACGCGGTCCACGCAGTCCGTGGCCACCTGCCTGTGCAGCGCAGCCCTGCGTTGTGCATGTGTGGCACACGGCAAGGAACAACAATCATGGGTTCGCGCCCCCCCTGCGTCTTCTCGTGTAATGACAGTCTTACATGCGGCGTGATGGAGCGGTTGCTCCAGCGCCAGAGGAGCCGGCTCAGCCCAGCAGCCCTGAGGCGCCACGTTGCCGCTACCCCACTCTCCGCTGCCTTCCCTGGTGCTCTTGTCCGTGCTGTGAATGCCAGGGACTCACATGCTTCAGCGCTTGCAGCCATGTCGCAGTACCGCTAAAACACACCGTAGATGTTGTGCATAAGCTACCTTAGCCCTACAGGCCCTTGAGAGCGCATGGCCCCCACATGCCTGTCCCCATACATCACCCACACACAAGCAACTCCCGTCCTTCACATTTCACACCATACCTGCCGCGTGCGAGCTCCGCCTCGTCCCGTCCCCTCCGACCTGCAACCCCCCTTTAGACTGGCAAAACTGCCCACAGCTTCCTCCAGGCCCCACTGGCTTCCGGCCACCCTACTCCGCCACTCTGCGGCTTACCCACCTGCATCCGTTGTCCACGGGGCACTTCTGCAGCAGCGGCCTGCCGTTGCCGTTTACCCCGCCCTGGGGGTCCGGCTGCCACACCCGCACCCCGTGCGGGCAGGCCATGTTGATATGGTCGCTGGGGGCACCATCCGACAGGAACACCAGGAACAGCTGGTTGGTGCGCGCCGCGTCCTCCTTCATCAGCTCCGTGGCTGCATCCAGGGCAGGCAGGTAGTTGCCGTGGGATCGGGCCCGGGAGGCCATGCGGCCCCTGAGGTAGTCGAGGAGCTTGTCGTTGGTGGGCAAGCGCTTGCACAGGACTGTGGCGCAGTGTGTCATCTCGATGATGGAGACCTGTGGGTAAGTGAGCGGGGCATGCAAGGCACATCGGGGGTGAACGGGTGATCGGGGAGCTTGCACTGCGCTAATCGTGGTGAAGGGCAGTGGCGCTGTCGCTCTATTTGATGATGGACACCGGAGGTTGCAGGTGGATGGAGAGCAGCATGCAGCACAGCGGGCCGGTGAGTTGTTGCGTGCGGTTGCGTTCTAGCATCTGGGGCGAGTGTGAAAGTCCGTAGCGTGCGTCGCGTGGGCTCGAGGGGCTAGTTGGCGGTCGGAGGCAGGTTGCGCAACCGGGCGAGTGTGGGGGACCCAATGACAATTGACAGTTGATAGTGACGTAGGCAAGCGCTTGCAGAGGACTGTGGCGCTGTCGTTTGTCTCGATGACGGAGACCTGAGGGTATCGAGCAGCGTGCGTCGCGTGGGCTCGTGGGGCTGATCAGCGGTTGGAGGGAGGTTGCGTGACCGGGCGAATGTGCGGGACCATTTGCCGATTGACGGAGCATGTGGGGATGCACCAGTCAGCGTAATACCTGCGGTCAACGGCAGCAGCCCGCCCCCGGCCATGACTATGGCAGCTGTGCATGTTGTGTATGAGCGGAGAGGTGCAGCTGTGGTGCTGTACACCCAGTCCGGTTGCTCCTTGCATGTTAACCCACCTCAACTTGCCTTGCCCACCCCTATTGATGCTTGCCAAGATGCCCTTTTGTCCCCGCAGCTGCATCGCCACCCACCTCCATGCCCGCCGCCGCCCCGTCCTTAAGCTGCGGCTCCACCAGGTCACGTGCCAGGCAGTCGTACACGGCTGCCGTACGACTGTCGTACTCCGGCACGTCGCCCTTGCGCATGGAGCCGCTGTGGTCGACCACCACCACCACGTGTGCGGCGGACGCGCCGGTGTGGCACGTGGCAGAGGGCGCGGGCGGCGGGGCCTCCCCTGCATCCTCCATGCGCCAGCTGGTGATCTCGTGGCGCCCGGTTTCGTCTGTAATGAACACCACGCCCTGTGGGCGCACCGTACAGGGCATACCGGTTCTCGTTGCAACGTCTGAAGCTAGCCAGGGCAGCGTGGCGGCGAAAAGACAGGGTTGCATTGTCAGTGGTGCACCGGTACACGGCACCCTGCGGACATGCCACGCGTTTGAGGAAGATTTCAGCGGATGTCAAGGCCCTCCAAGAGAGCGCTGTTGATGCTGATGGCCAGCTCCACGACGCCTGCATGGTGGACATACAGGTGTCCGAGCTGATAATCTGATGTCCCACTGTTCTGTTAGTCATCTGACGCGCGCTGCACCGCAATCTGGGTGCCACACAGGTCGCGCGACGCGCTCCTGGCTGCACGACGTGCCGTACGGAGGGCTCTTTGTGCCGTACACACCTTGTGGATGAAGCGCCACCTGGGCCTCCCATCCCGGCCGGGATTCGCACGCTCCTTCCGCCCATACCTGGACAAACAGAACGGTCACAAGTGCATCAGGTGAGGCCGGCTCGGGACGGCGCAGAGATTCGGGGGATGAGACCAGATGAGACTCAAAATGAAACCGGGTGCCAGGTCTGGGCCTAGGTGGGTGGGGCAAGGCAGTCCTTCAAAAGGCCCCGCAGCATCCTTAGCCCCTACTTGACAGCCTCTTGGAGCTCCCGCTTGGAAATCTCGCGCTGCTCTCGCCTCTGCCGGCTGTGCGCGCAAGAGAAGAGGGTAATTGCGCTCGTCGCGAGCTCAGGGCCGACTGGGCGGGCGGCCCTGCGTATTTCCTGGCTATGGACTCCCGAAACTATGCCGGTTCCTAGTGGCACAAGCCGGATTGCATTATCCGGAGGCGCTGTCGCAGCCTGAAAGAGTCCTGCGTCCCTTCTCCTGCCAACCAGCGTTAGGCCGCACAGTTGGCGCTCGAGGTCCTCCATCATCAATATCCTTTACATCGATTGATCCTATTAATGCTGGACAAGGACACCGCTGTAACAAAGGATTTGCTCGTCGGGTCTGTCGTGCAAGCGCTTCGAACATACCAAGGCGCCCGAAGGGCCTGCGACAAAGGCACACGTGCAATGGTGAGAACGGTCACTGCAGCAATCAGCGACCGCACACAGAACAATATGGTGTACGGCGATGGGTATTCACAAGCTGAGCCCTCACGAGCCCTCACGGGTGCACCTCAGGGGGAGCCCGTTTTCACAAGGCTGAAGGTCCCTCCCCGTTCGTCAAAGCAAAAGGAACACATACACCGTGTGCTAATGCAAATCGGCACGTGCGGGTGATGTGCCTAACTGCACATCATACATTCCGAAAGCTACAGTGCAACGGCAAATGTCGTTGGGTTTCGGAGGTGCAAGCGCACCCTAGTTCCGACAGGCCCTGCTGCCCACTCCACGCGTGGAGATTCAAGAGGTTCCTACACACTGTCCTAAGTACCATGCAAAACGATGAGGGTGCTCCGAGCAAGACGCAGCCGACACACTCTGCGCGCCCCCGGAACACGGGACCCCACACCGATGCAGCTTGCTGCGTACGTGCGAATATGTGGTGCACCTGCGAATATGTGGTGCACCTGCCTCCTTGCCTAAGTCGGCCGCCAGCAGCCTTCACCGCCTGACAACATCCACGTCAGACACCCTGGGACACGCATCTGCGGCTATCGATATGCAGAGTAATTGTCAGGGACTTCGCCACCGGACCTCAGACGCGTACCCCGGACCGTGTGCTGTAGCCACGCCACACCACATCGCACCGGCACAGTTCCTACGCACCTACTGCACGCAGCCGTAGCCTTTAGATAATCGCCCCACTGACCAACTCACCGCCCGCCCTCCAGCCATGCCCCTCCACCAGTCGTTACACCAGCCCCGGTGCTGCTGCTGGTTGTTGCTGGGTTACAACCGCGTCACACGTACCGCGACCTGCACTTGCAGGTCTACCGCCGCCGCTGCTGCCAGCGTTGCAGATAGCCATCCCCACATGCACACCGCAGCTTCCCACTGCTGCTATGCTGCCTGCTTCTGCGGCGGCACAAGCTGCCCCAACGCTCCCAGGCCCAGCTGCAATGCGACGCACCCCCAAGCCATTGCTCCTGCACCCAGCTCCGCACCAATGTGTATTGGTCCCCCTCCTCCTCCTCCTCCTCCTCCTCCTCCTCCTGCTTCTCGGACCTTGCGCGGTGCGCGCAGAGCCTCTCACTGCTGCTGCCCCTCCTGCTGCTGCTCCTCCTCCGGCGGCGGCACCAGCTGCCCCAGCGCCCCCAGGCCGAACAGCAGTGCATCGCACCCCCAAGCCACTGCTCCAGCACCCGCGGGTCCACCTCCCCCTCCCCCTGCTGCTGCTGCTGCTCGGACCTGGCGCGGTGCGCACAGAGCCCCTCACTGCTGCTGCTCCTCCTGCTGCTGCTGCTGCTCCTCCTCCGGCGGCGGCACCAGCTGCCCCAGCGCCCCCAGGTCCAGCGGGAGGTCCGCGAGGGCCCCCGAGCGCAGGAAGACAGCAACGCGGCGTGCGGTGGCCTCCGCGCCGCCGGGCAGCTCGCTCTCCACGTTGAGCACCAGCAGCGGGTCGTGCAGGGACTGGGGGGAGGCAGGGTGTGGGTTAAGAAACATGTTGTTAATACACCTGGAGCTGCGGGTGTTGGGGCAGCTCGCTCTCCACGTTGAGCACCAGCAGGGGGTCGTGCAGGGACTGGGGAAGGGGTGTAGGTTAAAACACGCGTGGTTAATGCACATGCGGCATGGGGTACTTGGGCAGCTCATTCTTCACGTTGCGCACCAGCAGCGGGTCGTGCACAGACTGGGGATCAGGGAAGGGAGGGTGTGGGTTAAGAAACATGGGGGTATTACATATGTGGAACGGGGTGTTGGGGCAGCTCGCTCTCCACGTTGAGCACCAGCAGTGGGACGTGCAGCGACCGGCGGGTAGCGGGAGGAGGTTGTGAGTCAAGACACACATGATTCATACGCATGCGACATGGGGTACTTGGGCAGCTCGTTTTCAACATTGAGCACCAGCAGCGGGTCGTGCAATGACTGCGAGAAGGGCATGAAACTACCTGCGTCTGCAGGTGCGCATCCTACAAATCTACTTGCTGTAACACACATCAACACCCCTCACCGCATCCTGATACACCACTTATATCTGCCGCAGCAGCGCCCACCCCTTACTCCCCTCCCCTTCGTCCACCCCATCACATTGAGTTTCTGCATAGCTCTTGAGACAACCCCCCTCTCCCCCCTTCCCTCACCTGCCGCAGCAGCGCCCAGCCCCTCCTGCCCTCCCCCTCGTCCACCACCACCCGCCAGCCCTCGTGGTTGATCTCCTCCAGGGTCCAGTCGGGGTGCGAACCCGAGGTGACCAGGTCGTGGAAGTCGGACAGCACCTGGACGCGGGGGCGGGGGACAGGTGAGCGGTGTGGTAATACACATCATGGCTGGGCCCCACTCGGGGTGCGAACCGGAGCTTCGGGCGGTGTTGGTGCGGAATGAATGGAGGGCGGCCTAGTTATGAAGGCCAGGTACGGATTCGCGGTGGGCGTTGCCCCTTCTCCCCACTGACTTCGTACGTTCGGTAGACCCCACAGTACGGCAGTCGCACGCACCGCATACGGAAAGCGCGTACACAGTCCAGCTGTAAAAAAGCCAATGTAGCGTAGAACGAGTATCGACATGTTGTAGCGTGCTAGTTGCTGTTAGCACTCAGCCAGTTGGGCGCAGGACTGTTGTCGATCTCTTTGGCTCTGGCTTTCCCCACAACTCACCCCCCCACCTGCCGCCCAGCGCCTGGAAGTCGCAGTGCAGGATGCACATGCTGACTCTTGACAAGTAGAAGAACAATTACTCCATGCCTTCCCTGACAGTGAGCCACCCCCCCACCCCCCACCTGCGCGCCAAGCCCCTTGAAGTCGGGGTGCAGGATGCATATGCTGACACAAATAAAAGAACATGCCTTCACTGACAGTGAGCAACCCCCCCCCCCACCTGCGCGCCCAGGCCCTTGAAGTCGGGGTGCAGGATGCGCACGCGCCACTCGCGGCTCTCCGCCGGCTCCGCCAGACCCGACAGCAGCTCGCTCAGCCCGCCGCCGCCCTCGGCCCGCCGCCGCACGTGCTCAATGATGGCCTGTGGGCACGGCCAAAGGGGTTATTTACTGTCATTTATTTACTGTTATTTACTGTTATTTACAACACGTAAAGAAACAGGTCGATAAGGCATCTGGTTGTGGGGGTTTTGTAATTGTGTATAAGATGGGCGCCGCTGCTGCCTCCGCCGCTGGTGCTGGATGGTGATTTGCGCGCAGTGGGGCGTAGGGCTTGCGCGTGTGTCGCTAAACTTTGCCATTTGCGTGGTAGGGACTTCACCGCTGTACGCGTGCGCTACATGGGTCGTCCTGGCAAATATTCCTTGGGCGCGCCGTGCGTGCCCATGGGTCTCTGTTGTAGCGTAAAATATGCTACCTGGACACAGTCCGTTGAGGGGCCGGGCTGCTATCGATCTATTGCTGATTTTCACTTATGTGCTCTACACAAGTCTCACACACCGCACCGCACATGCGCACAAGCAACCAGAACACTCCCCTTCCCTCGCACTTGACCGCGTGGTAGACGCCGCCAGAAAGTAAGGAGCCCACTTGTCACATACGCCACACACCGGCAGGCAGTCCCTCCCTCACCTTGACCGCCAGGTACGCTCCATCGTCCAAGAAATAGTTTTCCTTGAGCGCCCCAATCCACACCCCGCGCCCCTTTTCCCTCACCTTGACGGCCAGGTATGCTCCGTCATCCAAGAAGTAGTTCTCCTTGAGCGCGCCGTGCCCGCTCGTCTCCATCATCAGCTGGCAGTCGGTGCCGGCCGCGTTAAGGTCCACGCCCGCGCTGATCACATTCTTGTAGCCGCGCTTGTAGCTGCGTGTACGGCAGTGCACGGCGCAAAACACTAAGGATGTAGGGCAGGCTGGAAGTACACACGTATAACAACAGCAGCAGCAGCAGCAGGCGGCTTCTTGTAGCTGCGCGTAAAGCTGTACGGGCGAGGAGAGGTCAGGCCGTTGCAGATGACCACAAACAGAGCAAAAGTGTAGCGAAACACGTTGATCGGCCCAGATCTTCACATAAGGTGCACGAATTCCCCCGCCCCGGACCCCCACGCACGCGACCAAGCAACAACGCTGCTAACGCACTTGCCCATACCGTAGAATGTGCTTGATTACACCCATTCGCTCCAGCCCGCACCGCATGTGCTTGCCTCCCAGGCCCTCAATAAACTGCATCAGTCCGTTGCTGGTGACGCTGTCTGCCACCCAACCCACCAAAACCGCTGCTAAAACACATGCCCGCACAGGACACATTCATATACATATTACAATGAATGTATGTACCTTCGATTTTATCCATTCGCCCCCGCACTCACCGCATGTGCTTGCCGCCCAGGCCCTCGATAAAGTCCGTGAGTCCGTTGCTGGTGACGCTGTCTGTGACCACGGTGCTGCCCGGGTGCTGGCGCAGCACCACGGCGGCCATGAGCGCGATGAAGCGGTTGGAGTTGATCTCGCGACCCGAGCCGTCCACGATGGCGGACCTGCACGGGGTACAGGAGGTGTGGTGCTTAATACACTGTGATCATGTGCTAGTAGGGTTGAGGCATGCCCATGAAGCGGTTGGAGTTGATCTCGCGGCCCGAGCCGTCCACGATGGCGGACCTGCAGAGAATAACAGGAGCTGGTAATGAGATGGGATGGATGTCATCACTAACTGTTCAGGGGGTTGGGGAATGTAGGCTGGGTGTATTAACGTCGCGGCTGGAGCCGTCCACGTGGCGGACCTGGAAAGCACAACGCGGGAGACACAGGTGCAATAATGAGATACATTGAGATACATTTACATTGGTAGGCTGGGATGGGGACACATGCTGAGCTGTCCACGCCCGTGTCTAACACCTCCCCAGCTCCGCGCCGCTGGCCTTACCAGCTACCTCTCTGCACCCTCATGCTAATACATACACCAAGCTAATACACGCGCGCGCCCCACCTGTCCACGTCCGTGTCGAACACCACCCCCAGCTCCGCGCCGCTGGCCCGCACGGCCTCGGCACCCGCCGCCATGGCCGCCGGATGCTCAGGGTTGGGCGGGTGGTTGGGGAATGTGCCGTCAGGCTCAAGGAACACGCTGCCGGTGACATTGGCGCCCAGGGGGGCCAGCACCTGTGGAGAACGAAGGAAACAAATGTAACTGACACGGCTTAAGGACCACGTTTAACACTACAATTTCAACTCACAAGGTTCACATAACACTCTGCCGCTCACTTCCCCACCTCTCCCGTCCCCACACTCGACCCTTGCATCCGCTCCCGCCCCATCCCTTCCCCCGCGAACAAGCCCGCTCCCCCGTTCCCGGCGTCCACCACGATGTGCGTGTCCAGCCCACAGCACACCCACGCCCCCACCCTTAGCCCCCCGAACAGCCCGTTTCTGGCACTTAATCAACCCTTCCCCCATCCCCACCCCCCACCCCCACCCCCCACCCCACCCGCATCGCCCCAACACACACCTGTTCCGTGAAGAAGCCTCCCCCACCATTCCCCGCGTCCACCACAATGTGCGTGTCCAGCAGCGGGAAGTGGTAGTTGGTGGGGTGGTTGACGCCGCGCTTGATGAGGTCGCGCAGGGAGGCGGAGTAGGTGGGCAGGAAGGGCACGCGGGCCAGGCGGGAGGGGTCGGCGGACAGGGAGGCGGACAGCAGGTGGGTGCTCTCGGACACGGGGTCGCCTGTGTGGGGAGGAGCAGCAAAGAGCATGTGTTTAAGGAGCATTGGTTGGTTCTCGGGGGAAAGCCGAGAGGGAGGCGGACAGCAGGTGCATGCTCTCGGACACGGGGTCGCCTGTGTGGGGAGGGGAGGGGAGAGGAGAGGGGAGGGGGAATGTCGGGGGGTAAGGGGTACGCGTGAAGCGCGAGGAAACCGTGTGAGGCGTCAGGGAAGCACGGAAAACGTTGGTGTGAGGGTAGGCAGTGGCATGGAGGCAGTGACGGAGTGTGTGTTGAGGTGAGGGGCGTGTGTGTTGAGGTGAGGCACGTGTGTGGGCCAGTGTTACACTGTGGGCGAGAGTGTGTGTTGAGGTGAGGCGCGTGTGTGTTGAGGTGAGGCGCGTGTGTGTTGAGGTGAGGCACGTGTGTGGCACCCCAGGCGCGCTAATGCCGCAGCCCGAAGTGCGGTGCGTGGCGGAGGCAGAGTTGCCGTACGGCTGTCTGTACACCGCCACCGTACGGCGTACCTAAGGCTGCGCGTCTCGCGGCGGTCATTGCCAGGCTGCCGTTACGGCTGCTTGCACGGCTGCCGTACGACCCACCTATGACCACGCCCGCCTCCGCCGCCGCCAGCGCCGCCAACTGCAGTATCTCCGCGATGTCGGGCTTGTCCAGCCCGCCAGCTGCCGTGAAGAACTTGAGGCCGTTGGCGTTGTACGGCAGGTGGCTGGCCGTGATCATGACCTGTGCGTGGTGGGCGGGAAGGCGGGCGGGCGGTGGAGGGCGAATGGGGGCCGTACGGCGGGAGGTTGAAGGCACAGGGAGGCCAAGGCAGGGAGTCATGAGGTCGAGGTAAACTGAAGGGGATGTGCAGCACCCCCCTCAGCTGCACGGCCAGAGCAGGTAACGAGCCGTTGGCTGGACGTGATTATAACTTGCACCAGCCGGCAGATGGGATGAGGAAGGGTGACCCGGGGGCGTAAGGCGGGTGGTTGGCCCCTGGCCGTGATCATGGAGCATAACTGCAGGGGCGGGGATGCGTGCCCCCTTGCAACGGAGCTTCCGTGCCGGCCAGCTTGCCGGCGCGCGCTAAAGGAGCTAGAGCAGGGGCGGGTCGTTAGGACAGCGGGTCCACTTGCCGCCTTGCCCACACTGCAGCAGCGGCATGGAGGTGAAGAGGGCGGTGATCCTGCCGATGGGGGCACAGACCGCCGCCTCCCGCTGGCGCTTAGGTTTAGGTTACTACAGGGGACCCATTCGGTCGGGGTGTCGTACCACACCCACCACCCCGAGAGGGCAACGAGACAGCCCTCCCAAAGCACAAAAGCCCGCTACTGCCCAGGCCTGGAAATGTCCGCTAGGGCGGCACACCATGAAGCCCTAAGCACATAATCAGACCGTTGTTTGGCGCTGGTCTGGGAGCTCTCCAGCGGCCGCCCCGCGGCTGTCCCCCTGCCCTCCCCGCTTGGCGCCCTCGGGCCTGTCGGCCAGGCCTTGCGCGGCCAAGTGGACAAGGTGCTGGTTAACCTGGGGGGCGCCCATCTCCCGCTGCCCTCCGCTGCTGCATTGGCCAGCGGAGATGAGCGCCGCCCTGATCAACCGGCACCTTGTCCACTTGGCCGCGCAAGGCCTGGCCGACAGGCCCGAGGGCGCCAAGCGGGGAGGGCAGAGGGACAGCCGCGGGGCGGTCAGCTGGAGAGCTCCCAGACCAGCGCCAGCGGGAGGCGGCGTTCTGTGCCCCCATCGGCAGGATCACCGCCCCCTTTACCTCCACGCCGCTGCTGCAACTCTGCCGGACCATCGCTGCCGCCGAGGCCTGCGCCATCCCCGCACCCCGCACCCCCGGCCCCCGCTTCGCGACTACCGTCTCCCCCTACCCCCCCCCCCCCAAACCAGCCCCCCAAACCCCAAACCCCTACCATGCGCACATGATCAACATACAAGTTTAGAGCCCCCAGCCTCTCTCGACCACTTTGCCCTCCTCCTCTTTACAGACTATTCACTGCACAATGAATCAGAGCACTATAAATTGAGATGATTGGTCACAGCCGCACCCACCGCTCCCGTGTACGGCTTGCCCTCCAGCTCAGCTGCTGTGGGCGTAGGCGCTGGCGGCGGCCCCGCCTCGTGGCTACCAGCCAGGGGTGCGGCGCGGCGGGCGGCGGAGGCGACGGAGGCGGCGGTGGAGAAGAAGGCGGGCGACGTAGGGCCGCTGGAGGCGCCGCCTGTACGACAGGGTAGTGTTCGGCAGGAATGTACGGCTGAATATACAGCACGGCGCGTGTGGCCCTGTAAGGCAACAGTGCATATGAAGCGCCTTGTGCGCGTGTGTCGTCCCTAGCGCGGAAGCGCCACGTGGAGTACATGTACATGTGCCTGGTGGTGTGGGGCCTCCAGGTGACGCGGCCCCCATCCCCTCTCAGCCCCTCGCCCGTCCGGGGTTAGCCACACCTGTCTTCAAGCGTCTTAACATCGGCCAGCAACGTTGATAAACCTGATAATGCACGCACATTGCTGCGCTGCACCTTCCCGCCCTCCGTGTTCCGGCCCCTTCTGCACCCCGCACCCTCAACACTTCTCCGGCACAGTCATCTCATGGTATGAGCTAGGTGAATCTTGTTCACAAACCCATACGTTCCTTCCCCCTCCCCCCGCGCCCCCTCCCCCGTTCGCTTCACTATCACCGTGTATCAGGTCCGGAAGTGATTTCCCCACGCCCTAACTCGCGCTTGCCTTTACCCCCTTACCCGACAGCACGATGGAGTAGAACATGGCGGGGGTTGTGGCCAGACCAAACAGGTGCACCACGCCCGCGCCGCCCTAAGGGTAGGGGCAAAGGGGTGCATTGATAAGACCCTCGTGAGCGACGTGGCGGGGCAGCAGGGGAGACATGCCAACAGGCCAAACAGGTGCACCAAGCCTGCGCCGCCCCGCAGGGAGGTAAACGGCAGCTCAGCCAGGCGGCAGGAAAGGCCGGCAGCAGCCCACCAACACACCTCGCCAGGGCCCCGGGCCCCGCTCAGGCCCTTCCCCTCACAAGTACCCAGCTAGGCTGCTAGGCTGCCAGGCTGCTCAGGCCTGCCACCCAGTCCCTTCGTGCCCGGCCCCACCCTACAAGGTTTCCATGCCTGCACCCCTGCCCACTCCCGCCACCCCCCGCGATGAGCTTCGAGGTCCCCTCATTCCCCTTCCTCTTCCCACTCATTTGCCAACCCGCAAAGCTGCACAGTCTGCCCCGCCCCGCAACCCACAGCTTATCTCCATGTCCCGGCCCCGCCTGAACCCACCGCCTGAACCCTTCCCCGCCACCACTACGCACCGCGATGAGCCCTGAGTGCCCACCCTTCCTCTCACCACCTCGTGTTTCTAGCACTTTATTCCCCTCTTCCGCAACCCACCGCGATGAGCCCCGACGCGAAGGCCGCCTCCAGCATGGGTCCGGACAGCCGGGGGTCACGACCAACCTGCGGGGAGGACAAGGCGGGTGGGTCAGCGCGCAGGGCGGCAAGAATTGGGCAGGGGGAGGGCGTCGCGGGCAAGAGGTTGGGTTGGCTGGTTGTAGGGGAAAGCGGGATGTGTAGTGCCTCGTCAACGAGACGCCCACGGCACGCGTTCCATGTCTAGGCAGTAGCCGGCCCGTACCCCGTGGTGCCACGTGCTCCTGGCTGTGCGTGCCATGTGCCACGTGTCCCGTGCCGCCTGCCACGTGCCCACCGCTGATCGTGTCGGTGCGTGTCGCAGCTCGCAGGTGAAACACGCACCTACACCCAGAGCAGAGAGGGCAGAGCATGGCCTATCACGTGCACGTCACTGGGGGACGGGTCACTCACCGACACCTTGGGCGCAACTTGGCCCTTGCTGCGCAGCCAGCGCGCGAAGGCCACCCCGATGAAGTGCACCGCGCCCGCGGACAGCGTGACGGGCTCCGAGGGAACGCCTGCACGCGGCGTGAAGGATTGCAATATGATTTTTTGTGCAACGTACTTCAAAAGGGCAGGTAAAAGGTAAGGGGTTGGTGGCAGGGGTGGCGGACAGCGTGACGGGCTCGCAGGGAACGCCTGCGGTGGGGGGCAAAGCAACATTGGAGGAAAATGCCGCAAGTTGGTGCACAACAGTTGAGGAGTCCGGGCCCCCGGGTGGATGGTTGCATGGGGGTGTGGTGCAAGGGGCGGATCGAAGGTGGGGACGAGGTTGAGAAGGGGGAGGTGAGGGTCAGGGCGGGGTGCTGTGGTTGGAGGTGCGGCGTGGCGGCAGATCCACCAGGCGTCATTTCGTCCGTGGCCCTGCTCCTTACAACCCACAACCGCCGGCGCTGGAGGGAGTTCGAAGCCAGGGCACACACACACACCCGTGCCGCTTCTCGTCTTCCGGGGTATGGCTATGAGTGACTTTTTCCTACTTGTCTGCTTGTCAGGGATTCTATATATCCCAC
This sequence comes from Chlamydomonas sp. 3222, assembly GCA_004335795.1. Lineage (NCBI taxonomy): Eukaryota > Viridiplantae > Chlorophyta > Chlorophyceae > Chlamydomonadales > Chlamydomonadaceae > Chlamydomonas > Chlamydomonas sp. 3222. Next base: position 58,906 of record QAXN01000095.1, read on the forward strand.
TCCCGCACCGCATCCGCAACACACACACACCCGTGCCGCTATTTGCACGAATTGCAGTTTCCATTCTATCTTTTTAAATGTGCCCCCGGCCCCCGCAGCCCCCGCCCTAACCTTCCAGCGCAACGCCACCCATGTCAGGCCCGTGCATGTCCTTGTCAGCATGGAACGCAACTTGCTACAAGATTCCGCATCAACTTCCACATCCGTACACTGCACTCCCGGTCCAGGCCAGGGACAATGCTAGTAACTGTACGAATTCTCACCCTGCAGCGCGATGCCCCGAATGTCTGACCCACCATGCAGCCGTACGCTTATTCTATCCTTATGCACTCCCTGGCCGATCATTATCCTATACCAGTGACACTTGGGTTTCTCACCCTCCAGCGCGATGCCCCGGATGTCCGAGCCGTTCTGCAGCCGCTTCAGCCGCCGCACCAGGTCCTGCAGGCCCGCCCCCGTGATGGGCCGCCCGGGGGTGGGCGGAGAGGGGAAGGCGGTGACGGGGCGACCCAGGCCGCCGTTGGCCTTGGGGGAGGTGGCGGCGGGGTGTGGCGCCTGGGCGGGGGGTGGAGGCGGGGGGATGAGGCCGGCGCGGGGGCACACGGTGGCGCCGCGGCGCAGGGCCGCAGGGCGCAGTGGGAGGGCGGCTGCGGGAGGAAGGGGCAGAAAGGATGGAGGTGATTTGGGAAGCGAGGTGTTGAAGCACAGAGCGAAGTGGTTATGAGGGGGTTGGGGCGTAGGGCGTGGTGCCTGGTGCGTGGCCTGGGCGCGACTGGGGCGAAGGTGGGAGGTGGATGTGGAAGGCCTTGCAGTAAGCTCATGCGTTCAGCAAAGGTGTACCGGTTAAATTTTGCACCTAGCTTTGTTGCATGAGACATTGTGTGCCAGCGGCAGCGCGATTGTGTTGACGGGACCCCGACGAAACCCTTTGGCAAACGCCCGTGGCTGCAGCTTCGCGTTTTATAGACTAGGCAAGTACCTTTTAGCCGCTGTGATGCAGACTGGTGCCGCAGGCCATTTTGGCGACCGTCAAAGCGTAACATGGTGGTCATGGTGGTCCTCCTGGCCCCTGTCTACTGCAGCTGTCTGCTGATCAGTACACTTGAGTTACAACTTGATCACTAGTTGCAGGCTGCTCAATTTATTGTCGCCTAGCAACTGGTTGCCTCGGCGTCCCGGAAGCCCGGAAGGTGTTGCTCGAAAAGCGTCTGTGCCGAAAGGGCGCTGTACCCGCGACTGTAGCTTTGGTACTACCGTTTGAGCAATTTTGCAGCATACTGGAAGGCCCTGTTATGATAAAAGGCACCGCATGTGTGAGATGCGGCTCCTGGAACCAGAACCGAACATAACTGATTAGCTGTTGGGCTCTAAGCTACTGCCGGCTGCCCGAAATTTGTGGCCACACATCCTTTCATGCCTTGTATGTGGGCAGATCGCCGCAGCTCATAGGTGTCCAGGATGCTGGAGTCTCGACGAGGCCTTCCCAGTAATACAGGGGAGAGACGTTTGAACGCCACGTGCGGCGTTGTCACGCCTGGTCACGCACCTGACACGTGGCCCTTGTCAAACGCAATGGCAGCCGAACAACTGTGAGTCATTGCGGCGCCAGACAGTGAAGGCGCACATGAATATCACCACACTAGGTGCGAGCTGTCGTGTGTCCATTTCATTCACTCTAGCATGGGCCTTCACCCCAACCAAGCAGGGACTGGCCGGCGGCCTGTTGCCCACGGTGGGCGACAGCTGGCCAGGAGCGAAACAGCGCACCGCTTTGTCCTTCAATATCCTTTTACAACACAGAACAGGTCCTGAGCGAGTTGGTCCAGCAACACACAGTCAAGTCACTCCTCCCACCCGCTAGCGCATACCAGTGTGCGGCATGAGCACACAATCTGCGTTGCACACGCATGCGTACCGACCTTCTGCTCAACCCAATCTTCCACGTTACCACGTTGGATGCAAAAGCCCATTGTGCGCCGCCCATGACACGCAGCTGCTGGCTGCACTTGTGCAGGGCACCATGGTCCTAGTCACCGTACACGTGTGCCGCAAGTGCCAACACGCCAGCCCTTGCACAGCGCCCTAACCCGCACGGCTGCCATAGCGCTACGTAGCCGTGCACTTGTCCACGTGGGATTGCAACCTGCCATAAACACATGCAGTTGCACGCTCCCTGCGCAACGCGCTGTGCAGGTTGTGCTGGCCGGTCCGCCCTGCAATCTGCAACCGTAACTTCCCCAACCCCCTGCCGCGCAACCTTTCCCGTGCGCCACCCGCTAGCCCAACACCAAACACGTGGCAGCCCCTCCAAAAACAGCAGGCAGGCGCCCCAAGGTCCTTCACACTCTAACTCACACGCCCCCAACCCACTCGTATTCCCCGCGACCCGAGCGCCAACACAGGCCCTCCTCGGCTCCAAAGCTGCTGCTCACTGCCCCGTGTCTGCAGCCGCAGGGACCCAGCTACCAGGAGCGCTCTCGCCCACGTGCAAGCATCGGCCCCCAGGCTTAGCTGCAGCTCAGGCTTCATTGCAGCTCAGCTTCGCGCAGCAGTTGCGCTGCTGCCGCCGCCGCCCCTGCTGCTGCCCCCACTGCTGCCGCCGGTGCTGCTGCCGCGACGACTGCCACTGCTGCTGCAGTCCACCGTGATATCAAGCAGGTCCTGCCGTGATGGCAATGCGGAGCCTGGTCAGCTGCCGGTTCGCCGCAGCAGCTGCTGGCCCTGCACCCGCGCACCGCCGCCTCTGCTGCTGCCCCTCACCCCCCTACAAGAACACCTCATCGTCGGACCGCAGCGCCAGCGGCGTCTTCTCCTCCACCTTGTCGTCCGGGAGCGAGTACTTCCGCCCCGTGTGCTTCTCCACGGCCTTGCGAACGCGCTCAAAGGACAGGTTGAGGTCGGGAAACAGGCCGTCCAGCACACCGCCCGCAGCCAGGGCCATCAGCAGGTCCTCCGAGTACATCTTGTCCGACCCGTGCCACACCGCAAAGTCCGACGATGCGGTGATGACCTTGAATGCCCTGTCGGCGAAGCTGACCTCCGTCTGGAAGCCCCGCGGCTTGAGGCCATCGCACACGTTCAGGGCCCACAGGACCTCGTGCCAGGCGCCATACAGGTCCTCTAGCCCTAGCTCCCGCAAGATCTGAGCCGCTGAGCACTTTTCGTACTTGAGGATGCCCAGCAGGAGCATCCAGGAGTGCACCTCGTAGCACTCGGACGTCCGTGCTAGGTCGATGGCGTACTGAATAATGCAGGTCGACGCCTCGCTGACCCCGACGTCCACGTCGGATGCAGATACAAGAGCAGCTGCGGCTGCACTTGCGTGTGTCCGTGCGTCCCTTGCCTGCTCGCCTTGCTGCCTGCCGACGTGCGAGGCTGAGACTGCCGCTAGAGAGCTGCTGCCGGCGAACGCCAATGGGCTAGCTTTAGAAGAACAGATTGCTCGAACAGTGCAGACTGGGCCCGCAGCAGAAGGACGTGTGCCACTGGCGAGGCGACGGCCCAGGAGGGAGGCCATCGTGCTCCTGGTATGCAAGGCTAACCCTGTGCAACAATAATAATTGAAGTACGAACACTGTTATTTCAGCTTGTGCATACAAAATAGGCAGGGTGGTGCGTACGTGCATGGAAACAGGGCTCGGGCTCGCTATGGCGGAGGTCCAACGGCAGAGCAGGAGCATACGCGATCCCATATACAATAGTAGACTCTTCTCCAGCCTCTTTCCATTTTGACTAGCTTCTTCTAGGCCTGCCGCCTTGCTAACATGGGCAAGAGCCGCGGTGGCAAGTACCACAAGAAGGCCCCACGGAGAGGCCCTGGAGAGGAGGAGGAGAGCTCAGAGGAGGAGGAGTTTATCCAGCGAGGCGTCGGTGAGGATGGGTGTCCCGTTCCACAGTGGGGAGGTGCGATCTGGTTGAAGGGCGACACAGTAATCCTCAAGTAGCCCCGATGCCCAGCACAAAGACTAATTAGATTACTCTACTAGTCTCTGGCATTTGCTTGGTAAGCTATGTCGTGTGAGCTGCGCAGTCAGCTGGGATGGCGATGGGGCGGGGTTTTCCCAACTGCGACTCTGTGAACTACTATGCTGTTTAGCTGATGTTCGAGGCGACTATGCTGTTTGTTGGACTTTCTTTCAGTCGCCGTGCACGGGACAAACGATGTCGCTCTGTCGCTAACCCGGTGCCTCCCTTGCGGCCCTCCCCCCCCCTCCCCAAGGTGGGCAGCGCGCGAATGTAGGCATGCTGCCCCCCAGCGACAGCGAGGAAGAGGCTGAGGGGGAGGAGGGCGCTGAGCCCAAGCCCAAGCAGGAGGCCGACGCCTCCACATCCGCTGCTGCCGCGGGCGGGCAGAGCAAGACCGCAGGCAAGATGCCGCCCAGTGACAGTGAGGAGGAGGACGATGACGATGATGACGACGACTCTGATGACGACCCCACGCCCGAGTACCTCAGGGCTGCGCCAACGGCCAGGAAGAAGTGGGTTCGGGGGCGGGAAAGAGCACGGGGGCTGGCAAAGCAGTGGGTGGCGGCCCTTGCCCACCAGTCGTACGGCTGTGGCACAGTTGTTGGAGCTGACTGGGATCGGGGCCAACGGGCGTGTGAACACGGGGCTGGCCGGCTTTGCTGCTCAGCCGCCCAGCGTGTGCTGACAGGCCTTCTGAAGGGCGCTTCTTGCTTTAAGGGCTGCGAGGAGGGGCTGCACGGCTGCTTTGCCCTGCCGTAAAGAAACAGCTGTCGGAACTGCAGTTGCGTTTGCATAGCATGGGTTCAACGTTGATGCCGCGACGCACGGGGAGGAATGGGACTTTGGGAAGGTTTGCATGCGCTGGGACGTACAGCGCCCCTGGTTGGGGGCAGGCGACCGACGTTTCAGGGGCTGGAGCCCGCTCTACCTTGACGCTTAGCACATGCCATGCGTAGTGCGAGAGAAAGATTGCAGGATTGCGGGGGGCGGGCGGCCTATCCAACAACTAAGGATGACATTGGTGTAGGCGTTCCAGCATGCGTACCAGCGTGTGGGGTGCACTGCGGAATGATACCGCCGTGTCGCAGACCCACAGGCATACCCACAAACCATGTCGTCTTGTCCTGCTGGAAGCCTGCATCTGCTTGTCGGGACTGGTGTGCCTGAAGCATGACCTGCGGCGCCGACCCTGGCACGCTGCCCCGGCCCCGCTGTCCTCTCGCGCCCTGTCCCGGATTATGCGCTCGCAACGACGTTCTCCGTTCACGTTCACAGTTTTGCATTTTTGCTGGTGCCCCAGGGAGCCGGCCGTGGAGCCGCGGTCGGAGGAGCAGCTCAAGAAGGACTTTGAGAGGCTGGAGATCATCAAGAAGAAGCGGTGAGGGAGCGGTTGGGGAGGGATGGGGGGCGGGGGGCAAGGCCAGGGCGTGTACGATAGCTACTTCTGGACGGGGGCGTTGCAACCGGGGGTGCACACGAGTAGCAGTTGCGGCGTTCGTCTGCAGCGACGAGCATGGCTGTGATAACGGCTAGCTTGGTTTGGATAAGGCTTTGTGGAAGGCACGGAACTTCTACGTGTTGCATGGCACGGCTGGGTCACCGTACGGTGGTCGGGGCATGGTACGACGGCATGGTGGGGTCGTGGCTCACTTGTCCGAGTTCCCGCTTGCCAGCCGTAGCACTCTTCGCTAGACATGCAACGAAGGCCGACACCTGCGACCGCGCAACTGCTATTCTCGTATGCATGCAACCGCTAGCGTACGCTGGCGTGTTCCTGGGGCCTAAACGCTGACGCCGTGCGGCCTTGGCCGTGTGCCGTTGCAGTGAGGAGGACCGGCTAAAGCGGATAGCGACGGAGGGCTGGGACCGCTACGCGCCCGTCTCGGACACCAACAGGCCGTAAGTAACGTATATCCACCATTTATGTTACCCGCGTTCGGCTGCCATACAATGTGGTAATTCTGTGGAGCCGCTCTGGGCTGTGCCTTGGTACCCGTCACTTGTCCATATGCCCTGCTGTTATTTGTGCTGCACGGTGATGCGGCGGCAGCTGCATCAGGCCGTTGGCGGGAGCTGTTTGCTGACGTGCCCATCCCAACCCTTGCACGACCCTGTTTGCCCTCAGGCCTGGCTCGGTGCCCACTGACCACCCCAGCAACAAGAAGTGAGGAGGCTGCCGCAAGCCATAGCCGACTCACGAGGAATAACCGAACTGTGCAAGCTCGCGAGATGCAAGCATAGCGCGCTGCTAAGGACTGACGAGGCTGTGCGTGCCATGGAGGGCTGTGTGTGTCCTCCGGTGTATGTTCCTGACAAGACGCTTGCGGTATGCGACGAAAAGCGTTACTAGTGCTCTCTGCACGCTGCTTGGCTAGAACAGGGCAATCCAAAGCGATGCTCAACTGTAACATTACACGCCCGTGAAGGACGGAGCACTTAAGGATGTCTTGCGCGAACAGAGGCAATTTGGCAGCACCCTCCAGCCCAACGTTAGGCTTTATTCGTACACGGAGCTGCCTGGCAGACAATGGCAAAATGGCTCGACTCGTTCGTTCTGGCTAGTACATGTAACAACCGCTGCCAAGTTCATGTTTGATCCCAACTGCCCACGGGTCGGTGCGCGTGTGCCTACTCCTGTACAGTGAGCAGGCACCTCACAATACAACCACACGTGACTTAAAACACGCCCAGAGCGGAACACGAACCCCATGCATGCTGCGCCAGCAAGCGTCAAGACCGGGGTCGCGCAGCGCATCACGAACTATGCACATCACACAAGGCAGGAGCCCGTTGCATGCCTCCGCCGGAAACCGCCTGCCAGTCGCATCCAACCGCTACTACGATGTCACCTTGCGCCAGCCAATCCGAAACAACAACGCCGGTCTGCGAGCAGCAGCATCCCGTATCCTTCGCGCGCAGCCAAGACTCGAAGCCCCTCCTGCGCAGCAAACAGCCAGCACCCCTGTCGTTGTGCGGATCATGACCCAACCGCCGCTATGTCCGTACCGCTACCATGCGGATTCCGGTCCGCAAGTACCAACACGCAGTCCTGTTCGCCGTGCCATCTAGTCTACGCCCACCACAATGCCCCTGCATGCACTGCTGCACTCTGTACAACCCTGCCTCTCGCGCTCATATGCCCCGGGGCACCAAGCCCCCACAGCGCACCGATCCGAAAACACCCCGGACAGCACCTGGCCGATCCCATGCGTCGCAGTGCCCACCCTGCCACAGCTGCGCCCCTGGCCTTCCCCATCCATGTACCAACGCAGCATGGCCTGCCCCACCGCAACCCTACTACTCCACCGTTGCCGCCGCTGCTGCAGCTACCTCCCATCAGTTGCCGAGCGGCAGCATCCCCGCTGCTGCGGCGGCAGCGAAGAAGGCAGCAGCGCCCACGTGACGCGACAAACGCCGCCGTCGCTCCTGCTGCTGCTGCCCACACCGCCTCCGCCGCCAGCCGCTGCTGCCGCCTCCGCCGCAACACCCCCGCCGCCTTGCGGCAGCCTCCTCCACACAACCCCCAAGCATACTCCCCATCCCTGCATATTCCCCATCCCTGCCTCCGATCCTTTTCCCCGCATACGCTCTGCTGCTGCTGGCCCTTTACGGCACGTACTCCAGCGCCTGCACCAGGTCCTCCCAGATGTCCTCCACGTCCTCAATGCCGATGGAGAAGCGCACCAGGTTCTCCTTGATGCCAATCTCCGCGCGCTTGGCCGGCCCGAAGCCCCAGTACGACTGCACCGCCGGCATCTCTATCAACGACTCCACGCCGCCAAGCGAGGGCGCAATGTACGGCAGCTTAACGTTGTCGATGAAGCTGATGCACTCGTTCAGCCCGCCGCGCACCTCGAAGCTCACCACGCCGCCAAAGCCCGACATCTGGCGCTTGGCGATGGCGTGGTCGGGGTGCGACTCGAGCCCGGGGTACCACACGCGGTCGATCTTGGGGTGCGACTCCAGCCGGCGGGCAATCTCCATGGCAGACGCGTTCTGCCGCTGCACGCGCAGCTCCAGCGTCTTCAGCCCGCGCAGCAGCAGGTAAGCCGCGTGCGGGTCAACGACGCCGCCCATGATGTGGTGGAAGTCGCGGACCTTGTTGACCAGCTCTGGCTTGCCGCACAGCGCGCCGGCGAGCACATCGTTGTGGCCGGCCAGGTACTTGGTGGCAGAGTGCAGGACCAGGTCGGCGCCCAGGTCAATTGCGCGGGAGTTGATGGGGGTGGCGAAGGTGCTGTCCACGCAGACGAACGCGCCCTTGGCGTGGCACAGGCGCGTGATGGCTGGGATGTCCACGCAGCGGAGGTAGGGGTTGGTGGGGGACTCGGAGAAGAAAAGCGTCACGTTGTGCTTGTCCAGCGCATCCTGCAGAGCCTCCAGGTCGTTCGGCTTGATGACGGACACGCCGATGTTCATTTTGGGCAGGAAGTTCTGCATGAATTGGCGAGTGCGCCAATAGCAGTCGCTGGTGGTGACGATGTGGCCGCCCGCAGGAACCAGCGACAGCAGCATGCTGGTAACTGCGTTCATGCCCGAAGCGGACACCAGGCAGTCCTCAGCGCCCTCGAGCGCCTTGATCTTTGCCTCGCATGCCTGCGCGGTCGGGTTGCCATAGCGACCATACTCATACGAGTCGAAGCGGCCCTCGTTATAGTCGATAAGCTCCGCAGTGTTGCGGAAATGGTAAGTCGACGTCTGGACGATGGGCGTGGTCAGCGCGTCGGCCACCCTTGGCCTGCCGGCGCGCTCGCCGCCATGCACCGCGGCAGTCGACAGCTTCTGCTGCGCCGGCTGGTGGTGCTTAGGGGCTCCATTGGTACTGGCTGCGGGTGCCTCCACATCCTTGGCTGCTGTGCCGCAGGCGACCGACCTCACAGGGAGGACCGCATGAGCAGTCCGCTGGTAGTGCGCTGTCCGCACAGTAAGCCCGCTACGCACCGCTGCCCGGTAGGCCGCTGGGACAGGACACCGCGCGGACGTGTTGGCGCCCAGCTCCGTCGCCGAAACGTGGCAGAGCGAGGCACGCATTTTCAGCCTCAGTGAACAGCCAGACCCCAGTCAGTTCAATCGGAGCGAAATTTGAAACTTATCTAGTATTATTGTGACAGTGTTACGCGTCTTGTTACCTACCGGGGCCTCCCGCGGAGCTGGCCTGCCGTGCGAAATGGCACAGGCATCTCCTTGCGTGGAAAACGAATACACCACATATCGACATAATTGATTCCATCACTACAGCAACGTGCTACCGTGCATACCCAGCCTGTTTGCTGCATAAGCTTCCGAAAGGTCACCTGCTCATTGACGCATACCAAAGAGCCTTCAGCACGCAAGCCTTCAAGCAATTGATTGAGTCGCGTTTTACTCCTGTGCCCTACAAAGACGACGTTGGTCAGGAGTAGAAGGACAGGGCGGGTGGCGAGTAAACACTGCTGGCATCAGGCCACCTACGTGACATGTCTCGTCGCTTCAGGCCGTGCTTCAGCAGCCCCGCCGCACCACTTACGTGCAAACATAGCAGCAAAGGTAGCTGCCTCATCAGAGCCACTGGCCTTACCTGCAGGCCTGCAGCGGACAGGCGCATCCGTGTGCAGCACGTGTACGTAACCGCATCCCTCAACACACATGTACGTAACCTGAGCACGTGGCTTTTGGCCCTGGCAACACCATTACCCTCGCGCAGGAAGCTGACTCGTCCATGTCATGGGCTGGCTTGTGCCAGAGTCTATCAGTGCTCATGGGCTCTGAGGCTCTGAGCCACGCACGCCTCCGCACCCCAGCTCCAAGGCTAATGCGTCTTGTGCCCTGCAGTTCAGCCCCAGGGCCTCCTTTATTTCGCTCGCCACCATGCCATAGATCCACGGTGGGGGACTTCGTATCCGTCGTATGGCTCGGGGAGCATGAGCCGACATTTCTTGGCTTGTAACAATAGTTATTGGCGGCGTGTGGCAGCAGCAGCAGGAAGTGCAGCCAGGGCTGAGGGGTGTGTGCGCGCTGCCCCTGCTGCTAGGCGCGGACAGATTCGGGGTGTCACGTGTCAGGGCGGCAACAGCAGAGACTGCTGTCCGCAGCTGGCCCTGCAACAGGTGCGTCCTGGTGCGTCGCTGTGCGTGGGTGAATTTCGCCCCGTCAGGCACATGTTTGTTGTTGGGGCGCCTGTGTGCGCCATGCGGCTGCCTTACGGTATTCGTTGCCCATGGTAGACGGCTGGGCGCTCTGACAAACACCTGGTTGGGTTTTATGAGGGTCGACTTGCCTGCTGAACGCGTTCGTCGTTGTTCATGAACGGTATGAAGGCTAAGGGGGCTGCGTATTCCGCTGCTACCTGCGTCGTGCGTTGAAGGTTGAGTGGAGGTTAAGGGACACCGGCAAGATGGGGATGCTCCGTTGTGCGTTGTCTGCATCAGGTTCCCTTTGGACCAAGCGTGCGCGGGGTTTTGATTGGCACCGTCCTGGCCCCATGGTGGTCTGTCCGATCTCCTCGGCCCAGATAGGCCTTGTAAGAGGTACCTGCAGGAGCACAGGTACGGGCGACCTCCATCGGCTCCATGGGCCCATGCTGACCTCCACAGGGCCAGTAGCAGTTCCTTCATGTGCTAGGGGGATTGTGAAGCCGTTCAGCGTGGGTGTTCAGTGACGGCTGACGGGAGCTGTCCCAAGCTGTCAGCAGTTAGGGCAGTCCCCTGGGCAGGCCCACCTCCCCTCCCTATGCATGATAGCAAGCTACCGCACTGTCAATTGCCTATCTCAGGCTTGGAGTATGGTCCAAACGGAGGGCTGGCGGCGCAGGGGGGCCGGATGGCGGTCATCCTGGTCACTGCCCAAGATCGTGCTTGCCTGCGTCTACCTCAGTACCCCACGGCAACACTATCCTCCTGACGCTTTGCGCTTTCCAGGCATATGATAGTTTTCGTAAATGCTGTTGTGCGAAGCGTGGCTTGGTTGTTAGCTCGTAGCAGGCGCCTTCGCTGCTGTTTCAAGTTGCCTGGCTGGAGGTACAGACACCTTGCGGCAGATCTATTTCTGCTCGTAATAAACGCGCCCCAGCTTAGGCGTCCTTTTCGCTTGGCATCGGTAGCAACAGCCGAGCAACGCCTGCAGCACCAGCCGGGGGCATCTCTTCCTCTAGCGGAAGATACACCCGCATTGCATTACAAGTTCTGTGTACAGCGCAATGTCTGACCGTAATGGGGGCCGGGGCGGCAGCGGCCATCGCGGTGGACACTCGCATCTCCCACCGCAATACCGCAGCTACGACGATTACGATGACTCCTACGGCGCTCCAAGATCCCGAAACCGCGGCTACGGCGGCGATCGCGGCCCACGGGGACCCCCGCCCAACAACCTGTTCGGCCCAGGCGGGGGCGCACCCCCCGGCCGGTACCCCTACATCCTGCCCCAATCCCAAGCCATACAGCAACAGCCCCAGCACTTTCAGCAAACGCAGTACCCATCCATCCCACTGCAGTCCTCCCAGCCCCTCGGACCCCCGCCCTCGCAGCCCCAGGGCTTCGGCAATGGCCCACCCGGCCTAGGCATCCCGCCCATGCCCTACGGCGGCCAACAGGGCCCGCCGCGGCGCTACCGGGCCCCTTACATCACCATGATGCAACACCTACGCCCCCACGGGCAGGGCCAGGGCCAGGGGTACGGCCAGCAAGGCTACGGCGTTGAGGGCCGTGCCCATAGCCCGCATGGCTACCGCCACGGCCCCCGCGGTTACCAGGGGCCCCGAAAGTCGTTCGACCGGCACCACCACAACTCCCACGGTGGCAGCGGTGCACAGGGCTCAGGCAGCCAGCAGCAGCAGCAACAGCAAGGTCATGGACACGGGCCGGGGCAGCAGGGCGCGGGCCAGGGGCAGGGGCAGCGGCGGCAGCGGCAGCCGTCGGTGGGGTCCGAGGATGACCTGGCGGCGGCGGTGCCGGCGCCGCGGCCGCGCCTGCCGCTGCCGCCGCCGACGCCGGTGGACGCGGCGGTGGCGGCGCTGGCGGCGGCAGCACGTGCGGCGGACACGGCGGACAACGACGCATTCGTGACGCCCGCCTTCCCGCGCCCGCCGCGCACGAGTGAGTGGGGCCGTGTAGGATTTGGCCGTGTCGTGGCAGGGAGTTACTAAGGGTCCGATCTCCGATAGGCAGGAATTGCCGCTCAAGCGTGAGTGGGGCCGTGTGACTAGTGTGTGGGGCAAAGACGGGGGAAGGCCGAAGGGTCCTCATAGGGCCCGCGCCCGCCGCGCATGCGTGAGTGGAGCATGGGGCATGGCAGTCCATACGGCGGTGGGGTAGAAGGTCTCTGGGGTCAAATTGATCCTGCTTGGGCTTTTCTTGCTGGTGTGGGGTAACGGCGCGGGTGGAGGCGCATACGGAGGTGCAGGTGCTACACAGGTAAAAGGGGGTCGTGGTTGGCGAGGGGCAAAAAATTCCCCTTTTCAATCGCTGCAACCACCAGTAGAACCGGAGATTTGCCCGTTTACCCGCACATGCAAGCCGCCACTACCCCTGCGCACTGCGGCTGCCAAACTGAATGCCCCCATTCCCAAATCCACCTGCCCACTGCCCTCCTACGCCTCCGAAATCCCCCGTGCTCACCCCACGCAGCCACGAAGAGCAGCAGCAGCTGGGCGCAGATGCGTACGGCCCTGAGCCCTCTTTGAACAGCATCCATCCATGTGGGCCTGCTCTTCTCTGCCCTAACCCCTGCAACCACCGAGAACACCAGCGCCTGGGCGCGAACGCCCATGGCCTTCTGCCCCGTTTCATAATCCACGTGGCCCTGCCCTGGTTCACGCCCTGTCCTATCCCCACGCAGTCACCGAGAGCACCAGTGCCTGGGCGCTGATGGTGGAGGCGGGCTGCCAGGCGCTGGAGGCGGTGGCGGGGCCCTTCCTGGAGGGCGCAATGATGGAGGTGAGTGGTGATGGTGTGTATGTACCAGTCTAATACCAAAGCCGTGACGTTGTGGAGCGGAACCTGGTCTTGGCGGAGGGGCAGGCACGTCGACCGTCGACTCCAGCGGCACAGCAGAACATAGCTCGTGCGAGTACGCCCACCCGCTCACCTGAGTAGTACTCACCTTGAGTGCCCCATTGGTATAAAGCTGAGGGCTGACGAGCCCGGCCCGGCGGCTCGAAAATGCGCCTATTAGCGTGCCTAGCAAAAACTCTCAAAACGCGACAACAAGGCAGTATTCGGCTCGGTGTGTATGTATGGGGTGAGGCGGCTGGGGGACTGGTGGAAGGTGCAAGGCAGGGAGGCCGTCGAACGCGGCAAGGATTGAAATGGGAGGGTGCAAGGGCACGTCAGTGACGTGATGGCGTGCGCCATGCCTGGGATAAGGTGTGGGGCCGCTCCTATGGGGGTTGGGCTCAGGGCCGGGAGGCAGGCGGTGAGGCGCATAGCTGCCAAGGTGAGGTGGAGAAGGCTGCGTGGCGACGAGAAGAGCGCAAGCTCCTTAGAGGGATGTGTAACGGCTACTACGTTGTTCTCATCGGGTGTGGTCCTCATGGCAAGCCACAACCCGCAGCCCCTGTGCTGCCCTCCAACTCCCGTCCCCGCAGCTGTTCGGTTCGTCCTGGGAGCGCGAGCTGTTCGCCGCCG
>QAXN01000096.1:0-73441 GCA_004335795.1 Chlamydomonas sp. 3222
AAAGCATGGTGTGCCAGCGAAAAACGAAGGTGCGCCCCTGGTTGTACGTCTTCTGCGGTTACACCAGCCACAACCTCACCAGGTGCCGTTTACCACGCAACTCCACTCCAAGCTAGCTAGCTGTCATAGCCCTAAACCCTAATGCATGCAGTAGCATAAGCGGCACGCGGCCAGGCTGCCATTCCGGGTGCTATGATACTGTCAAAGATCAATTCGACTTCCTGCCGGGCATAATTGCTCCATCACCTACCGGTATGCCCACGCAGGTCCGCACCACCACCCTCTCCCTCCTTCTGCCCCTCTTCCTGCCTCCACCACGGTAGCACCTTGAAGCACCACTCCGCTTGCTCTCCTATCACCGGTACGAACGCATTCTCTCCCTTGTTGCCGTACTTGGCCACCTGATACACCTGCTGCTGCAAGAGCGACAGCATCATGTCGTGGTGCAGCTTGCTGGTGGTCTTGTTGCGGCCCCTGTCCTCGTGGACCTGCAATTACAAGGGCCATGCCGAGGGCAGGGGCAGGGAGGCGCAGAAAGCTGAGCAAAGCGTCCCCCAAGCCCAAAGCCCGGCACCTACATGCCTCCTTGCTGCCGTAAGGATGGGACCACATCGCTGCTCTCGGTCGCTCTGCCCCCACAACACGACCTTGTCCCATGGTCCCTCGTCCCTCAGCATCAACCCCAACTGCCACCCCCTAATTGCTCCCCCTTCTACGCTTGTACCTTGATCACTTTCCCTTCACAACCACATGTGCTTCTGTCGGTGCCTTACACATTCTTTCAGCTTACGTGCCTGCACGTCCATACCGGTAACCAGTGCCGCGCAGCACCGCCATGCATGCACTCTGTCCCATCCCCGATCCCACCTTCCTCATCGCCTCTCGTGCGTCTCTCTCGATGCTGTAGTGCTTGGATGCGCCGTAGTATCTGATGAAGGGGTGCGTGGCCCATGCGGCTTGCGGCCGGTGCGGCCAGTGCACGAGCCACACGTCGGGCAGCACTCGGAACGTGAAGCCCAACGCGGCCACGTTGTGGATGTGAGCCACCCTAGCGGCACGGAGAGGTTGCAGCAACTGGCATGGTGCATCAGCCGTGATCAGTAGTTGCTGCTGCAGATGTGAGTGGGACAACGTGCGGCGCGCGCAGGACGCCTGGCTTGGGGTGCAGCGTTGTGGGCGTACTGCGTACGGTGCGAACGCAACAAGCAGTACCGTAGGTCCCGGTGTACTGCCCGCAGTGACGACGCCAGTATGGCCGCCCACGTGGGTACAGCACTGTGGGCGTGCAGGCTCACTTGGTCTAGCACGTCGCTTAGCAGCAATGTGGTGGTGTCAGCCGCTCAGCCCTGGGGCACCAGCGCAGGCTGGGCAAGGGAAGCGGTGACAGCTGGCGGCAGCGGGCGGATGCCCGTCCCCGTATGTGATGCTGCCACTCACTTGTTATAGAAGTAGCCCCGGTAGCGCGCATCGTACAGCGGCACCACGGTCCTGCACGGCACGTGTGCACATGGCGTTGGCATGCATGCCAAGCGCACAGTACGCGGGTTGAAGGGCTGGGCAGGGCTGGAAGACAATCCTATGCTCACGTACATGCTTGACCACCCTGGACGTGTTGACCCACGGCGCGCGACCGTCATGCTGTACTACCTGTACTGCTGTACTACTGTTCTGCCCGCTGGCCCTGCTCTCACATGCCCCTTCCCTAATGCATGTGCCTATGAGCTCCTTCCTCCACTCCACCCCACGCAACCCTCTCCGTCACACCTGGACACGATGACCCATGGTTCATACTCCAGGTGGTACGACACCTCGTATTCCGTTGTCGACTTGAACCATGCTGTGTAGTTGGTGGGGCCGTGGCCGAGTTCAAAGCTGCGCAGGCCACAACGGCACACTCGTCAGGTCGGTTGGAATGGGCGTCGTCGCACGGGTGCCGTTGAAGTTGCTGCAACACCCACGCACAAAAGCACAGCGCCAGGTGCCCGCAGCACAGCCGCACGAACCCCTGCGTGTCAGTACTTCAGTACTTGCAAACTCCAAAACCGTGTAACATACTTACGGCCAGTTGAAGATACGTAGTTTGCTTGTTTGCAGCTTGGCCTTGTCTGAGGCGGGGACTGCGCTCACAGGCAGTGGCACACAGTGTGGTGCCGCGTACGGCAGAGTGGGAAGCACGATTATGCCTATCTACTGACTAAAATATATGCTCCTGGTTCAAAGAGTGCTGAACGCCAGCATGTAATGAGGTTCACTCCAAGGGACTGTTTGGTTACATGCTACCTGGGTCCCTAGTTACCCTTTCATCAAAGTATCTCATCTGCTCAGTCCTCGCCTCCATGTGATGATATTGGCAGTACTATGTCTGACTCACTGCTCATGGCCCATTCCGAAACGTCCAGCTGCTCCTCCAACGGTGCGCTTGGCAGCGTGTCAAAGGCAGGCATGACGTAGGCCGTGCGGGCCTTGCACCCAGCCGACAGCTTCTCCAACCTAATACACAGCAGCGCGGACACAGTAGCAATTGTAGTCTGTGGGCTGTTGGTGTAAGGTCACCAAGCAGCGTATGCAGCGGTAGGCAGCATACACGACCCAGGGGCTCCAGTTACCGGTATGCCGAAGAAAGGGGTTTGGCGCCCAGGGGCGCCTGAGCTGACTGAGATGGCATAGTATCCCGGGCAGCATCCTTCACCCTTTTGAACAGACAAAAGTCCTTGCGTACATTGCATTCGTTCCATTATGCAGTGAGCTGTGGTGTTGGGTGAACCAGGCTGCCGCAGCTGCAAAAATCGTTGCTCGGGCACGCCAAATTGCCAGTGCCAAACTCCTAGCTGACCTTGCACATCGATACTGCAAACTACATCGTCTGTCCATGCCCACCCCGCCACCCGCTCGGCAGGAGGGCGCATGCTCGCCGTACGCCTTCACAACCGCCCTCACCTCCGCTTGTCCCTTAGCAGCTGCGCAAGCGTGTCCACCACGGTCAGGTCTGCGTCCACCATGGCCACCAGGGGGGTGGAGGTGGCCAACAGCGCGGCATTGCGCAGCGCGTTGACGGGGACCAGGAACGCCAGGGCGGGAGCGGTCACCAGCTGTTGACCAGGTGGGGTAGGGGGAGGCAGGGGCAGCATCATGCATGGTCGGGGCAAGGGCCCACGACGGCAGGGCAAGCCACATATACTGGCACTCACTACTCAGCTCTGGTGGGCACTGCCCGGAGCGGTCAGCAGGTGACAAACGTATCAAGGCCGCGGATACCAGGTAGTGCTTCGCTGCCCTCGCTGGCTTGGTACTACTGCTGCCCGGAGGCCACGGTGTGGCTCTGCCTGGTTATGGTATTCATGCTGGGCTACTGCGCAAGGGGCTACATGGTGTAGTGCCCGAGTGCTACAAAGCCTCGGCAGTAGCGGCTCGCGTTGCTTTGCTTGGGAGGTCTGTCCCGTTGCCTTCACTGGATCGTGGGTCTGGTACGACCAGGGGATTCCCTCCACAACCATGACCATGGCCCGTTTGCCCCTGCAGCAGGGGCTGGCCCTGCCTTAGTGCCTTTCGCCCATGCCTACCTCGTAGAAGACCAGTACCCGCATGGCGCACGCCGCAGGCTGTTGCTCCAACCGGTCAAACATGTCTCTCACGCGTTTGACCACGTGCTGCAGCCTGGCCTGCTGCGACACGGTGAGGCTGGGCGGCTCAGGTGGGCCTGCCGATGCACCTCGCCGGCCACCTCCGGCTAAGGCAGCGCCTGATGCCTCGTCTCCGTTGTCCACGACCAGCGGCACAAACGCTGCCGTGACCTGGGGCCCTGGGTAGCGCATGCATTGCTTCTCCACGCTCTGAGGGGGGTGGGGGTGGGGGCGGCGGGCAGTGCAATCAGGGGAGAGAGCAGCAGCACTGAGCAGCAGCACTCAGGAGCGCCGGACGCCAAATTAAATCCGCGTGGCATCAGGTGCAGCTGGAAGCACCCGATGCGCATGCAGGGGTACCAAAGCGAGAAGCCTGAAGAAGCACATCCAGTGAGCCGTACACCCTTCCAAGATGCGCGCGGGTCACTCGCACGGGGCACGTGTGAAGTGCCCGGCCCGTGTCACGTGGGACATGTAGCCACGCAGTTGTGGGACTGGACTTGTGATACGAACAAAATTACACCGGTACTCACTGAACACCATCGCAGTGTATTTACCACCACGAGTGTTGTGGGAACACCCTTGCTGGGGCCAGGGACTAACCGGGACCGAGCGCACTCACTTCGAGCCTGTCCGCAGTTGTGAGGGTGAAAACTGTAAGAGGCAGGGCGCTGTCCTTCGAGGACCACAGTACCTCGTGTAGCCACATGCTGCAAGCTCAAGGGAAATTGCGCTTGTCAGGGTTTCTTGCCTGGAGTGCGCGTTCCCCGCATCCCACAGCCCTCGGCGCTCGGGGTGTCGGGACCGCAACGATGGTGGCTCACCTCGCCACCCGGAAGTTCATGTAGTCATCCCACGACGAGGCTGCTCTGTACCTTGCATTATAGCATTTTATTAACTGTGAGGCGGGATCAGTGCCTGCACATCGCCTCAGCTCCAGCACGACAACCAGCAATGCGATGCGCCATCCTAAGCGTACGCCGCTCTGCAAGTTTGTCTTGGCCATTTCAATTATACGATGCAACTTCACTGTCAGACGAACTACTCCAGTAGCGTCTCCGTTGCTGCAAGTCGTCACATGCGCAACGGTGCCCTCGAGGCACGCCAACCAACAATCGCGACACTTTTAGGGTTCCCGCTTCAGCACCGCCCGCCTGGGAGTGTGTGTCCCCGCCCTGATGTACCCCACTCGTGTCCAAAAAGCATCGCGTTCCCAAGCCCTCAGACCCTAACGCCTAAGCCTCCGAGCCCATAAACCACAGCCGTCGCACTGGGGAGCGCGCGCAGCCGTCGCACTAGCACGCGCACGAAGGGACTAGGAACAGCATGAACCCTCTTGACGGCCAGGCCATCGGTTCTGCGCTGTCAACTCCATTAGTTCAGATAGCAATGCGACAGGTACGCCCTTTGGGTGGCCCACGCCCACGTGGACAGGAAGACCGCAAACAGCCGTGCCGGTCGCCCTATGCCGTCAGATCACGCCGAGGATAGTGCGGACCTGCGCAGGCGAGTGCTTAACTGCGCTGACCCCGCCCTGCTCCTGGTACCCGCTCCGTGGGTCCTCAATGGTACTGTACACGAGCTCGTAGCACTCCAGCAGCGAGCGGCACACCCTGGACACCGCGTCGGCACGAAGCCGCGGCACCTGGGGTCAAGACAGCAGGAACGGGAGCGGGCCCAAGTGGGTTAAAGGCCGAAAAAACTTTTTATCCAAGGACTCTGCACGATTCCCAGGCCTTCGTGCAAATGCAACGACCTGGTCTCTGGGACGGCTGCATGAACAGCTACCAGCACTCGACCTCTTCATGCCGGTCGTGTCGTACTGTACCGCACTGGTCTGTCCAGCGTGTACAGCTTTTGGGATCTGCGCACCATCAGCCGCACCTGTATGGCCTGGAACTCGGGCAGCGTGTCTGGACTGGACACCAGCACGAAGAATGCCCGCATGGCCTCAGCGACCCGTGGAAGCGCCAGCGCCGGGTCGCTTGCTGGGCTGCCGACAGCGCCCGCTCCGGAAGCCTCGCCGGTCACACCGTCAGGCTGCCCAAGGCCCTGCGGTTACAAAGGGAAGATGAGTGGACGCGAGTGGCCAAGTGAAAACCTACCATATCTGGGTACAGGCATATGGAGCACGCATGCCTGAGGGTCCACACTCTCAGCACATGGACCAACACTCTCTGTACAACAAGGACCTTGGCGGTACATATGTTGGTGCTGTACGGAACAAGAAGCATCACGTGAGAGTCCCAGGGCCCTGCAATAACTACATGTGCGCGCACCTCCTGCTCCTGCTGCTGCTGGTAGAGTCGGAGGCGCTCGACCACCTCCGCCATGCCGCATGAGGCCAGGAGCCGCCCAACCTCACTCCCCACCAGGGCAGCTGTGTGTGCCTCGATCGAGTCGAGCACCTGCGAGGAAACGTTCCGACGCTGGCGGCTCAACACTCGCAGAACACGCGAGCTAGCATGACATGATTCGCATTGTAGACACCTGTGCGCACAGCGCATGCCAACGCGCGGTAGCAAGGACACGGTCGTCCATAACGGACGTACCGGCAACAGGTCCAGCCCTGCGGCTCCAAACTAGCCCTGCCGCCCACCTGCCGAGCGCGGGCGCTGGTGGCCGCCCGGTGCTGCAGCACGCTCCACACGGCGGCGAGGCAGTTGACGAGGTACACATGGTGGGCGGACGGGTCCAGGCGAGCCACCTCGTCCACGCGCGACGGCGCGTCGGGCGTGAGCGCCTCCGCGCTGCGCTCGCACATCTCTGTCAGCGGCTCCAGGACCGCCGACAGCACGGGGCCCAGCTCGTCTGGTTGCGAGGACGAGGATGACCCGTTTGAGCTGGGCCCAGCAGTCGGGCGGGACTCCATGGCGGTCTCGTAGGCGTTGATGATTTCAAGCAGGTGGTGCACCGTCTCGGCAACCTGTTGCAGCAAGTGGTTGAGGTGTGGTGGAAACGCGTGTTACGAGCAGCTGTGGTACAGTGTGCAGTGGGGTGTTCGGAGGCTGGGTCATGGATACCTGCAGCCAGAAGTATGGCCGACGGAGTGTGGCTGCGAAGAGAGGCAACTGCAAACGGGGCAGCGCACCTGCTGCGGGGGCGACAGGTCACGTGGCGGCGGCGGCGGGTTTCTCCGCAGCTTGTCGCCGCGCGCTCTGAGCTGCTCGAAGAACACGCGCGTGGCCATGTCCCTGCAGGCGCTCAGCGTGGCGGTGAGCTGGCCCGTGGGCCCCAGGATGCGCACCACCAGGCCGTGGTAGAAGGACAGCAGCTGGCCCAGGCTGAAGCACAGCAGCGTCGGTGGGGACGTCATCAGAACCTGGGCCGTAAACACGTGAGGACACACAGCGGATTGTGGGAGCTTAACCACAGGTAGAACAGTTGTACCCTGTAGCAGGTGGTAATAGCAACCAAAACTGCATCGACAAAACAAGAACGTCATTTATTCGCACCGTGCGGCAGGAACAGGCTATCCATGCTGCTCCTTTCATTTAACATGTGTGTACAAGGTGTCGAGGGACCTCGTGATTGGATACGAGCCATGGGACCCGCGTACTGCAGCCACACCTGCTCGACGCGCAGCTTGAGAGGGCGACAGATGGAGTCAAAGATGCGGTCCAGCAGCGCCGGCGTGTTCAGTGCGTCCGCGCCGTTGAGGGTATCTGATACATTTAGACCAGTGCGGCGGGCATCACGCGTGGAGGGGATACTAGTACACAAACCTCAAGGTTCCAGGCCTGGATATTGCCAAGTATCGTCCTCTGAGGCCAAGCGGGGCAAAAACCCTTGTTGATAGATGGTAGATCCCCGCCATGCAAGCGAAGGGGACTGCACGTTACCTAACACATTCAGCAGAGCGCAAAAAAGGCGTCGCCCATGCGCTACGTTGACAATTGGAGCCTGTCCAGCAACCTGGACTCATTCGCACCTGCCAGCTGCTCGCTTGCCGCCTCCGGGCTTGCGGGCTCCTCCCCGAAGAGCGCCACCACGAACTCCCTTTCCGAGGCGAGGGCCTGCACAACGGCGGACACCAACACGTTTCCCTTGCCCTTTCAGCCACCAATGCCTGGACAAACACTGTGACGGCTTGGTATGGTGAGTTGCGCTGCGCTTGGGTTTGCACTGGGCCTGACCATTCAAGAGCGGGCCGTTCTTGTACCCACCTGGTGCACCCAGGCCAGCATGTCGTTGATGTACCGCTGGGGGTCGTGCGCGTGGATCTCGATGGGCCTTGGCATGCCGCCCGGGCCTCCGCGGGTGAGAGCCGTGATGAACCGCTGGAACAACGAGTTGTGCCGAGCGGTTGCCACCTGCGGCAGCGAGAAGAGCGTGCAAGCGTGGCAGCATTCAACCCACTCGATACTTCTCGGCCAGCATGCCAGCATCTTCACTCCCACTGACGCACCTCAACGCGTAGACACCACCGCAAGTACAGGTATCAGGAACACAGCCGGTTGCAACAACAGGGCTGTCGCGTGACCCACCTCCTCTGCACAATACTTGAAAAGCACCGGCCGCTCCCGCAGCGCCGCCACGGCCGCCTGCAGCGCGGGCTCCACCTCCGGCGCGTCGTACTCCCCGATGTTGCGGCACTGCACCTGCACCCACCTGTCCATGCCAATGGGCGAGGGCAATACCAGTACTAAGAAGGCGACGAGCGAAGTCTAACAGGGGGAGATTTTAAGACCCAGTGCGCCACCTTGTGCCAGCGCACATGCGCATACTGTGTGGTGACGCATATCGCCCGGTGGTGCTGCAGTTGCCCGCCGGTAATGGGCTCCTGTGTCAAGCCCCCACCTGCACAGGCGCTCGTAGGCGCTCTCCTGGTGCGCCGCCATGAGGTCCATGAGCTCCAGGCCCGCACGCTGGTGGTGCGTGCGCAGCAGCTGGCGGCAGTTGTCGTGGATGGTGCGCACACGCGCCAGCGCGGCGAAGAAGGCGGGCGAGACGCCCTCGCCCTGCAGCGCCGCCACCTGCAGGGCACCAGGCACGTGGCGGGGTGACACGCCCTTTGCCGTAGATCGCCACTATGATGCATTTTAGCAGCTCGCTTTGGTAGGTCCAAGCAGTGCTGTGTTCAACCGAAAACTAGGGATACTGGCTCTCCAAGCACCTGTAACCCAGTGCCACAATGTCCGTTTCCATGCCAACCATTCCTCCAACACCTAGTCCAGTCGGACGACGGCACAGCTGTGTTGTAGACGAGTAAAAATGGCCACTACCGTGTTGCTGTACGTGCTTCGTACCCATGCTGCTACCAGGACGGTGTGCAACCTGGGTCAGCTAGGCGTGCCAGTGCTATGTGAGCACCATATCCCAAATTCCAGCAGGCCCTTGCCGGCACTTGCCTCATCCGGAGTCAGCTGGTATGTCTCCAGGAACTGCGCAACAAGGGCCTGCTTCCGCTCAACGCCTTCCAGGTCCTTGCTAAGCCGCTCCGTGTCCGCTAGCAGGGCTGCCGAGGACGACTTTGTGGACGACACAACTGACGAGATGGCGTTGCAGGAGGTGGATAGCATGTCCAGGCTGCGCTGCACCTCGTCCAGGGCCTGCACATGGCATGCGGTCCGGGAATGGCACCGCAATAAGTGCGTGCTGTGGGTGGTCGACACGTCTGTGTGAAACACGCATGCCGGAGCAAAGCCCGCCCGCCCCCCCCCCGGGTTCGGCTTTCCCCTCGACACAATACATGCAGCCACCCCCGCCCCGTTCCCCCTTCACCCCTAGTGCTCTTCAAGGGTCTGCCAGGGTCAGCACCTGTATCACAGACTCCGCTGCGCCGATAAAGCGCTCGTTGATAGCAAGTCCACGCTTTTCGATCGTCCCCCGCAGCCCTCTACGAGTTGCAGTAGTATTTTCATCATAGAACGCCGATAGTGTGTGTAAAGAGTTCAGCAGCTCCGGCGCCTCGGTCTTGATCTCCAGCACCTATTTGCAACAAAGGATTGCCAAGTGTGAAAGAACCTTTTAAAGCCGTATCCACTATATGCTATATTGGAAATTATAATTGTCTGTTCTGCGCTGACTCGCCTTCTTCACTTTCCGTGCCAAGCCAGGCGCGAGGGTCGCCGAAGCAGCCATATCTTGCGGCTATCGTCGTAAATGTCACAACTTGAAAGTTAGAGCCGCTCCTCTGTGTTGCGGTGGCGGAGGCGTCAGCATGCTTGAGCCAAGCGTCAGGACAGCTACCATATGTACATATCAGCGCTCTGACTACAAGCTTAACTTCCCATTCAGATGAGAGGTGACCTTCGTCGTCAGTGGAGCATCGCTGCCTGCACGGCTGTTGCATGCTCCGACGCACTCTCCCTTGCAGGGGAGCTCCCTTGCTACCCCACGTCACCTGCTTGCGGACTTAACGCCGGGAAGCGGCACCAGGTGGAGTTTTGGTGTACTGGCACATCAGATATGTGCAATACTAGTGGTCTTAAGTTGCCTACATGTTGCAGTGTTATCCCACTCGCTTGCTTGCCAGCCAGTTAGTTCGTGCTGCCTGTGAGTCAGTGTGCCCACCCACTACAGCAGCAGCTCCCGCAGACATTTTATGATAGGCACAGACGCTGCAAGAGAGCAAAGGCCCGCTTCTTAACGCTGCTTCACGCTATTTGTGTTCGTATCGTCTTGTCTCGGTCCTCCTGGCTGCTTGGCAGCATCCTAACAGATCACCCTGCTTGGGAAAAAAACCAGGGGAGAAAAACCCTGAAAAAACCCCTGCTAAACCGGACGGTAACAACTTCCTGAAACACTACGGCCATTGCGACTCACAGCATGCGCCTTGAACCACGACCATGTACGTAAACAAACGTGCAAAGCATGCATCACTAGGGCCACGGGTGACCACGTACCGTAAAAGGTACGTGAGAGGCACTTGAGGGCGCCACTACGTGCCTTCACGTCCAGCATCACGCGGCACGCAAGATCATAACGTACACACTACGTGGCGTGGTGCCGCCACACGGTGCCGTCACGACACACAAATGGGCCATGGCAAGTAAGGGCTTTCCCCCGCGCGACCTACAGTGTCAGGGCGCTTATGAGTGCACAGTAATTATATGATGTCATAGCCTGCCAGAGCCGCAGCGAGCCTGGTACGATGTAAGCAACAAGGAAGGAACGTAACATGCCGACGAACCGTGCCATCACCACGCACAACTGGGAGATGGCAAGGGCTTTTCCCGTCCAACCTACAGTGTCAATGTCATAGATGTCACAGCCATGGTCACCTGCCAGGGCCTCAGCCTGGACGGCGGAGGGCTGGTCCCAGCCAACGGGGACACGGGTCCCCACCGCCAACCCCCCTGTGCATGCACCGGCTCCTTGTCGTTTGCGGTTGTTGACCAAAAGAACGGGGTCCCAAGTTCTGCTACACGCTCGCCACAGCCGGGTCACGTGACCTTCCCCTCGCATCGCTCAAGTGGTGGGCTGCCGCCACAGCGTTTCGCCCATCAACTCAGCACCAGTATTTCATACACAGCTCAGTGCCACCAATCAAACGGTGCATTAACGAGCAAGGGCCGGCCTCCTGCCGCCTTGCACGTGCACCCTACCCGCGAGCGCTCCCAAACCATCCTTGCCAAAAACCAACGTACAAACCTGTCGCTCGCCTCCGCCCTCCATGATCTTGCCCTCATTTATCGGTCCATGTCATCTCCGCACAGCATCCTAGCAGTTACGCAATGCGCACTGCGTCGCTAGTGTTCACGCCACTTCCAACTCTCCCTTTCGCCAGGTCCACCAGCAGCTGTGCGGCACGTATGTTAAGCCGGTCCCGCAGCTCGCACAGCGCCCGGCGCTTGGCGAACAGCTCCTGCTCCCCCATGGCCTCCACACGCAGCATGGTGTCCACGTCGGTCTCGTTGCCGTGCTGCAGGAACACGTGCTCCTCCCTGGGGGCGGGCACGGGTGTGTAAGGTCGTGTGCGTTATGCTTATGCTGGCTCAGTAAAAGGTGTAAATGGTGTCTGTGACGGTCTCGCCGCCCTTCGTGCTGCAGGGACACATGACGCTCCCTAGGTTTTTGGGGCAGGCGTCAGATGTGCGTGGCCAGGCCCTGTTATAAATTGGCCCATAGAGGCAGGCACACGCATAGAGGAAGCGCTACAAGTTGCTCATTGCGCGTTTCTAGGCCGCTTGGTGCCTCCCTGGTGCCATCGTACGCCCCATGCGCACGCACACGCACCCACCTACACCCGCGCACACCGTGCGCACACCAAACCCAGGAGATATGAGGATGCCGCCAGGCACACCTGATGCAGCCAGGCACACCTGATGCCGTGAAGCCGTGTGGTCCTTGCGCGGGCCTCGAGGAAGCTACATAAGCGCACACACACTACTCCCGCACGGCTGCCATGGCGGAAGATGCATGCCTGGCGTCACAAGGTGCGCCGCCGGTGCTCTCGCACCGCATGCCCTGCTGCGTGCACGCACACCCATGCTCGCCCACCCGCACCCACGCACATGAGGAAGCTGTACACGTACAGCATGGCCCTGCTTGCGATCATGGGTGTGCAGGTGGTGAGGGAGGCGAGCGCTGTGCTGCTAATGCGGCTCGTCATGTACAGTGGGTGGCCGAAGGCGGGTACCAGAGCTAGGCTGTTGGCGATGGTGCTCCAAAACGCCTGCAGGGTGGATGCATGGCGGTTGACGGCAGTTGGTTGGCAGTATGAGTGGCTTGGCAGCTCCAGATTGCTGGGAATGGAACACCATTGTCTTTGGGTGCATGCCGTGCATGCACGTGGCAGCAGGGGGCATCACCGCCGAGTGTTTAGTGCAGAAACAAACAACCTTAACCTAAAGTAGCTTGCTTTATCGCGGTTTGACGGCTTTCTGACGGTTCGACTTTGCCCGCCAAATGGCCAGTTCTTCTTGCCGGACAATTGCGTGCAAGTACCTGATGCATGTGGGGGTCGATCGGCTGCCACCAGGTTGACACGTGCAGCCATGCAGACTGGCGTCCAGTTGATGGGACCACTACCCCCGTTTACAGCAAGTGGGTGCACGTGTATGTGTGGAGCAGCTGCAGGGTTGGCGCAGCGTCCGTGGCCGTGGTCGGGACGACACACATGCACGCTGAGGTATCGTTGCAGAGGTGCAATTGTACGGCAAGCGGCATAACATGGAGGTCTGTACCTACCGGGTATGGTAGCTCGCGGTAGAAGGTGACCCGTGGGTCGAGGGCGGGGGGAATGTCGAGGTTTTGGCGTTCGCCGCGGCCCAGTATCTTCACTTTGATGGAGCCGGCTGCGAAGGAGGAAAGTGGAGCTGTATGTACACAAGAAGCGGCGCCAGCTGTGGTCAAGGTGCTGAAGCCCCCTTTTATCTTGGCTCCAGGCAGGCATCTAGTAGTTTAAGCTCAGGTGCTTGCAAGCATATCATGGGTTGCTTAGTGTGCCCTAGGGGCTCAACCCAAAAGCCATACTTCATCGACCATGTGCCGTTGCCGTGACAACACAGTTCGTGCAGTTGCAGTTGCAGTGCGGTGGCACCAAGCGCAACCCGCGCACCTCCGTCCCCACTCGCTCACCATGGGGCAACAGCATCTGCTTCCACAGCCCGTCAAAGTCGCGGATCAGGCCGCCACCCTGCTTGTTAACCCACCGCCGCACCGTGCCCTTTTGTACAGGAGCAGTACAGCGGCCGAGGCACCAAGCGTTTGCGTCAGTGGCATCTAACGGGACCTCGGCAATCATGCCTAGACAATGAACTTAGGACCGGTCCTAGTCGTTGTGACTGTGTTCATACCGGCACTGTTGTTGCCTTGGCACCAGCAGGTTGCCAGCGCCAGCACTGCGCGCAGATCGGACTGCAAGCGACCCCAAGGCCCATGGCACCTGTGACTGCGCCTGCCCTGAGTATTCCCTGCCTCTACGCCCCCGCTGTCTGTGCACACCCACGCGAATGGATCCGGAGTCCTTTGGGCGCTGCAGCGAGGTTCGCTGCTGCCCTTGCATTGAGAGAGGTGCAGGGGCCCGGCGGGCCGCTGTGCAGCATGTGTACGACCCCATGCGATGTGCACTGCCGTACCTGTACGGCAAACCCAGACAGGCATGACCGCTTCACGCAGGGCTGTGGGTGTGTGAATGGCGCCACTGGCAGTGCCCAGCTGACGGGCAGGTCCAGCTTGGCCCTGGGGGGTGGGGGAGAGGACGGCCATCAGTTGCAGGAATGAGTGCACTCATGCTAGCCAGTAATGCACAGCCAATGATGCACAGCGACTTGCACGGAGCAAGCATGAGGTGCTAGCCGTGCTGCTGGTCACCTGTTGCTATTGCACACAGTATTGCTGGCACACACACCCATGCACCCACTTCATGGCAATCTGCACGTGCGGCGCCAGCGTCAGCACGTGCAGCGGCACGCGGCCTTTTCTGAGGAAGTGCCGGGAGCGCGTGATCATGTCCGCCCGGTGCGCCAGGGCCAGGATGTGGCGGGCGCGCAGTGTGGCAGCGACGGCGTGGCAGGCCTGCGGGTGTACAGCAGGGTCGTGAGCGTCGTTGCCGTACGTGCCGCATTTGTGGTGATGGGCAAGCCGTTGAAGATGAACTGCATGTGCTGTGCGAGCGCCCTGCTTACGAGCCCTCTCGAGACCGGTACGAGAGTGATCTCCGGCTCAAGGAGCGGGGCATGCATTCGGTCTTGATGGAGGCACCCCCCATCGCCCTTGCTTCATTCCTGACGAGGTATGGCGTTAAAGGCATCGTATCCTCCAGCGGCGTGTTCGGCCGGCTATGAGGCGTGTGGGTAGTGGCGAATAAGCCCCGCCCCCCCCCCCGCCGCACACGAGTTATTATATTGCATTACTCATCCTTATGCCCCCGCCCCTGGCTCTCCGGACGTGCCCCCCCTTGGGGGTCTGTAACTGTAACTGGATGACAGCAGGATGCGGTAAATGGAATGCAAACGCAAATATCAACTTGTAGCTATGGCAAGCAGGCCGCGAGGGCATGAGCGGGAGGTTAGCGGGTGTATGTGGGCCCGTCGGCTGCGGTGTGGCATGTCACGATAGGGATTGGTTCTATCGCATGCATGGGCACTGCGGCTCGTGTGCATATGGAGACTTACGCATACCCTGCCTAGCACCTGAACTGAACTGAACTACCGTACGGCACGGTCATTGGTCGTGCGCACGGCATGAATGCCGCATAAGGCCGGCGGTGGATCGTACGGTGGTGTGCTGCTAGTTGGGTGTCTAGCCTAAGCTGAACGAGGCAACTGAGGATGCTGGGTATCTCGGCTTCGCCTGCCAACAGGTGCCACGTCCAGCACATTCGGCGCTTCCGCAAGCTGCCATACTTGCGAAGCAGAAATAGCGGTCACACCACAGTGTAAACACAGAAGTTAAACTGCTAACCCACCTGCGTGGTCTCCAGCTCGGGGCTAATACACACGACCAGGTCCACTGGGCCCCACGAGAGGGTCTGGCGCATGACCAGGGAGGCGTTTTTCGCCTTGGTGTCCCAGTTGTGCCAGTCCCGCTGCGTGGTGCTGCCCGGTGCGCTGTCCCCCAGCCAGTCCACCAGGCCGTAACAGTGCTTCGGCATGGCGTTACCCTCGCTCGGAGTGCCACGTGTCAGCCACACGATCTGCGGGTGTGGGTCCACGTGCGTGCGGACGGTGTGCAGTACGCCCGCCAGGACCTGGCTGGGCAAAAGGATCACACATGAAGCATAATTGCAGCAGCCATTGTCCTGGTAAAACATAGTGTTGAATCAGGCCAGTACCGATGCTCGAATTTGTGTGGGGGTCGTGTGGGGCGGGGCAGGACTCGAGAGGTGTTCGCAGGGCTCCCTCCGTTGTGGTGAGCATTATCATCACAGGCGGGATAGGTATAGGCGTATGCCATGCTTGGTTACGGGCACTGGCGGGTAAGGGTGCGGCTGGCATGGGCATGCATGCGTTCCAAGCAGCTTCCCTGGTTCCAAGCCCCACGCCGCCTACGTGCTGCTCCATCGAAGGGCGCCAGCAACTGGCGAATAATAGTAATAATACTACTAATAGTGACGCAGGACATCCATCCGTGCGTGAGTTCCGGAGGCAGGCGTGTAATAGGATGAAGACGGGCTTCAGCACCAAGCCCCCACCACCGGCAACTGGCGCAGTGCCAAGCAAGGGAGAAGAGTGACAACCCTCGAATGCGTGGCAAGCACTATGCAATCACCTCATAGTGAGCAGGGACGTCGTTTACGATGGTTATCTTCAGTCCCGACGAGCACGCGGCCATCGCGAGCACGGCAAAACATATGAAAGCTGTCCGATGACCCGCGTGGCGCTCGGCCGACGAGGGGCCAGCGGCTGACCGCAGCCACAGTAACGTGAAATTTTCCTTCATGCAGTGGGTTGGCTACGTGCTGCTGCTGCGATCGCAGCACCACTAGGCATCCGCGCTGCGTGCGCAGGCCGCGAGCGGCAGTTGGTCACGTTCTAACGATAAGCTGTTGTCGTCAGCTCCGAAGGACACCGTAGCGCGTAGGAGTGGCATGGCACGCGGCAGGTTATGCCGCCTTGTATCGTATAGTCGAATTAGGAGAAGATGAGGAGAAGCATTCAAGGACTGACAGACAGACAGACACAACCAACAGTCAGCTGCCTAGGGTGCTAGCAGCAGTCGGTTGCCTCGATTCAACACACACCGCGTCCGCAGCCGCAGCAGCCGCATTGCACACGCGCACCACTTCCTTCTTATGCACCGCGTAAACGGTCGGCGGCCCCATGTCTCTAGCATCGCTGCCGGCCCTCGAACCGGAGCACCTGCTTCTAATCGCTACGTTCCTGTATGTCGTACGTCCATTGCCTCGATCGGGGACCGCTCCTCGGCATAAGGCGAGCACAGCCAGAAAGCCTGAGGGTATAAACGCATTCTTTCGGTCATCTGCCCTTACTTGTGGCGCCCAGGAGGGCGAGGCTCGCACGGTTGCATGCATGGGCAAGGTGTACTAAAGCTACCACAACTCCCGCTAGTCTCCTCAAGGGAGCATCTGTATGCTCTCTGGTTTGAGCTCTGTGCTCTGCTACTATTAGGCAGGCAGGCAGGCGCGTGTGCTTTGCCCAAGTGGGTTGTGAAACCTGGCATCTTCTAAGCTTCAGTAGGAGACCCGCCCTTCTGCGTGCGCCACCTTGCGCCACCCCGGTACCGACAGATCCCCAGCGCGACACCTACGTACGTACTGATTACTCATACGCTTCCGCACCAGCAATCCTGGTTTACGTACAGTGTCAATACACAGCCACTGTGCTTGTGGCCAAATGCCATCAGCTGTATGCACTCCAGCGAAGTCAGGAGGGGCAGACCGGCATATTTAGTAGGCTATCCCAACAACTGTTCAGGGCACAGGCGTAGGCGCACACCCCTGCATGCCCGTCGCGAAAAATATAAGGGCTGTGTGTTAGTGTGTGCCCCGGGTTCACACGCCACACCCTCCCAGCGCGTGCGGTGCTCATGTATATATTGATGCCGGCGCATGTCGGCACGACCAGGCCGATATTCGTAGAAGGATCTGGTCGCGTCTAGTTGGCCCCCCCCCCGTGCCCAGGCTTACCCGCCATCGCCCCACCCCACGTGCCACACCAAGATGTGGTCCGAGCAAAATCCAAACGCCTTAACATGAATCTGAAACTCCATGGTAAAAATTGGAAGTGCCTGTGACCTATAATTGCTCGTGAATTGAAGAGTCCGTCCTCGCTCGTCCGTCAAGCAAGGGTCACCATGCAAACGGACCGCATGCATCTGATGGCGAGCGAGGCTACTGAAGGCCCGCTGGCGGAAGGGGTTTTGAAGTCAAGGTTTTTGACAAGCGGTTGTGGACAGTATGATTTCTGCGTACTTTGGTTGCAGACGTTTCGCTTGGTGGGTGCATGGAGAGGCTCAGGTGCCCACCACGCACCATACCCTCCCGCCGCCAGCTTCGACACCCCCCCGCCGCCCCCCAGCTGCATGGCCCCGTAACACCCTTGCAATCCCGTCACACACCCCACCTGCATGGCCCCGTAACATCCGCACACCCCCTACCCCAGCCCCCACCTGCATGGACCCGTGCCGCCCCTGCAAACACCGGCCCAGCCCCCACCTGCATGGCCCCCTGCATCTGCGCCAGCCGCTCGCCCTGCCACCTCAGCGGCCCCTGCGCCAGCCGCACCGCCGCCAGCTCCCCACGCAGCTCCGCCACCCCCCCGCAGCCTCCGACACCGCCTCTGTCGCGCGCGTACGAAACCAACGCCTCAAGCGCGCCGCTGTCCTGTACATTAGCCGGGCATGGAGGGGCATGTGGTGGCTCAGCCCAGCAAGGGTGGTGGACACGTGTAACGCCAATGCCTCAAGGGCATGGCTGTCCTGTGCGGAAAGGCGGAATGCGGCTGGCGACATGATGCGGACAGGTTATGCTATGCGCTGTTGACATGCAATGGCAGGCAGTCGCACTGGCCGCACACCAGCTACTTCCAGCTCCATGTGGTAACCTGTTGAGGACTCAATGCCCCACAGCACAACCGGCTGGCTTCCATGTCGGACAACTCTGCCGCTTGATACACGCTTGTCAAGCACGGCCACCACGCACCTCTATGTGCCGCTCCAGGGCACGCGCGTGCCCTCGGGGCAGCTGCGGCAGCCACCTTGCGTGTGGGTTAGAACACACCGCCCGCAGCAGCAAGTGCCACCACGTCCGCCGGCAGCACCACGTCGCTGGCTTGCCCCGGCTCCAGCGCCCTGCCGTACAGCGCGCACAGCGCCTGGTACAGATCGCACGTGTGTACGGCAGTTTACAGCCCGACCGTGCTGTTGGACAGCTCCAACGGCGCTGTCGCGGATCTGCAGTGGTGCCGCCGGTGGCGGCCCAAGTAACAGAGGAGTTTCCCCTGTGCCGTCCGCCTCGGACGGTGCAGCGGACGGTGACCCGCTAGGCACCACCACCCTCGCCTTACGGGGTTCAAGGGGTTGAGCCAGGAAGCAGGGGAGTCCTCGCGCCGCCGGGGGTCACAGACCCGCTGCGGCCACCCGGGCGTGGACCCGCCCTGCCCCCCGGGCACCGGTGACGGAGCCGTTGCTGCCGTACACTTGGTTGTTGTTGTACGACATGGCCGCCAGCAGGCCGGGGATGACCCGGCTGTCGTACAGGATGGACGCGTCGGCACCCGCCACGTGTGCGGCGTGTGGGGCGGTGATGGCCAGCAGGCGCGCGGCGGCCATGACGACACGTGGGTTGGGCGTCACGGTTATCAGGTAGCCCAGCTGGGCTAGCGCCTCGGGCCGCATCACCTGGGCAGGGGAGGAACGAAGTGCTGGTTGAGAGACGAACGATAGCAATACAAAAGCAAGTGCAACTCCTAGCCACTAGGGTGCAGAAACCACCCACTACGGCCTTGCACCCTAGCCCCATGGCACCGGAACGCCAACACGACCGCACGCTACCCAGGACATGAAACTGAATGGTCAAATGTACGGCGGGGCCATCCCGTGGCGTGTGATCCGCTACGGCTGCAACCAGGATCACCAGCCAGCCCCAGAACTCTCTAGTCGCAATCTGTCAAACGAGAACCTGCACTCCCTAAGGCTGCCGTGCCCCACCTGCGACCCCAGCAGCCGCACGTGTGGCTGAGGCAGGTGCGCGGCATGGTCCTCGCGCACCGCGGTGGCCAGCAGCAGCGACGCCAGCGCTAATGCACACGCCTCCTGCACGCCACGGTCGGTCTCGCAGGCCAGGCCGTCCACCAGGCTGCCAGCTGCCCCCAGATCCACAGCAACGCGCAGCGCGCATGGCTGGTCGGCGAGCGGGAGGAAGGACGGCAGGGCGCCCAAGCCTGCAGGTGCGGACGCAAGGTGAGGTGAGCAAGGCAAGGGGGGTCACCAGTGCGCGTTCAAAAGCGGGAACGCTGAGAGCTGTCGAGGGCAGCACATGCCAAGGGCCAGAAGGGCCGGGTCGCCGGCTGCGGCCCTGGACAGCCAGGTCGTCCCGCGCTCCCTCCCCGCTCCCCGCCCGGGCTCCGGGGCTGTGTGGCACAGGAGCATCGTGCCCCTGAGTGGGGCTCGTTGACCCTAGTTTGCCGTGTAGCGGTATTACCTTGGGCTGCTAAGACGCGTGTGGCTGGGGGCCCCCCGCACAGCTGGCGGATGTAGGAGTTGACCACGCCTTCGGTTGCGCTGGGCTGAAGACCGCAGGACTTCTTGCTTGTAGTGTACTTCGACATGCTTGTAAGGATCCCTTGGTGATGGGATACCCAGCTTTTGACCTTGAAAGCTCGGCATGCGGCCTGCTTCCTTGCTTCCATGGCGGGGGCCGGGGGATCATGGCGCCCAACCATTGAGTGTAGGTTTTCAGATTATTTTCACTTAGGCTTCGACTTTGTCGTCCATGCAAAAGTTGGCAGTGTTCATGGAGGCAGAACTCTTCCGAGGTTGCTTCACAAGCCGAGGCTGTTATGTGTGAGAGAGGTTGTCATGCATGCATACGTTCATCCATAACAAGGACTGCTAAACCTCCATGCTGCGCGAGCTCAGCGGCGGTGTCGCCCATACTATTCACCCACCCGGTACGATCTAAGCGCATGTCATGCCGCCACCTGGCCGCCATACCGTGCCGTCACAACCCACAAATGGCCATGGCAAGGGCTTTCCCTGCCCTAACGTATACCAGTGTTGGGGCGCATATGGATACATAATGAATGTATGATGTCACAGCCATGGTCCAGGTCCACTGAAAGAGCCTACGCAGGGGACGGCGGCTCCACCCAACTGCACGCGGTCCCCAGTTATGTTGTCGGCTGGCTTCTGCCACCTCCTGCCCGACGCCCACCGGCACCTGCTCTTCCTGGGCCGCTTCCCCATAACCAACTTCCTGGCAGCCACAGGCTCCATTGTCACACTGCTAGCAGACCAGATCGTGCAGCACGTGAAGGACCAGCAGGCGGCGACCGCGTCGCCAACCGGCTCAGGGTCAGGGTCAGGTGCAGCCGGGCACAGCGAGGCGGTGACCGGACTGCTGGCCCCTGCGGGGCCACGTCCGGGGGCTACAACAAGCTGCCCTCCAGCGCCGAGCTCGCACCCCTCGTGGGGAACGGGGGGGCTGGCAGCCTGGGCAAGGGCGGGAGAGCGCCGTCGAAAGGGGCGCTAACCACCCGCCAGGATGGCGGGGAGACGCCACTGGCAGTAGCCAAGGCGCCACTGCAGGGGCCCGGGCGGAATAGCAGCAGCAGCAGCACGCTAGGGAGCGCGGGCAGCAGGGAGGGCGACGGTGGCTACAGGCCTGCGGTGGACGACGAGGATGACGCGGAGTGCGGCCAGTGAGAAGAGCTGTGGCCGGTGCTGGGGGGCAGCGCGGGCATGGCCGAGGCAATAGTCACAAGTCGGTCGAAGGGGTTAAGCGGCCCTGTGGGGGCGTCCGGCGTCGGGGTGGGGCCTAGTGACGAGTGCCACTCAGGGGTGGCCATGCTGCTGGGCAGCGGGCGGCGACTGTCGTTTGCCACGGCGGTGCTGCTGGCGGCGGCGCTGTGCATCCACAGCACTCTGGAGGGCATGGCGCTGGGTGCGCAGCAGAGCATGCGCTCCACAAAGGACAACATGGTGGCCATCGCCGCGCACAAGGTGGGGAGAACAGCCGGGGCAGCGAGTGTAGGGCTGGTCCGGGGAGGAACCTGCACGCTGTGGTGGCAGGTGCCTTGGCATGTGTACTGGGCTCGCTCGGTTGGGGTTGCTGCATCATAGGGTGGGGTGTAGTCCAGCCGGATTGGGGCAGCTGTGCATAGCTGTGAGCCTAGCTATAGGGCACCTCCCATCCTGCACTGCCGCACTCATG
The DNA here is from genome assembly GCA_004335795.1 of Chlamydomonas sp. 3222. NCBI lineage: Eukaryota > Viridiplantae > Chlorophyta > Chlorophyceae > Chlamydomonadales > Chlamydomonadaceae > Chlamydomonas > Chlamydomonas sp. 3222. The sequence goes on from QAXN01000096.1 coordinate 21,403, forward strand.
TTCCTGCCGGGCTGATCCGTGACGGCCTGACGGCGGCATCAGATAAGCCGTCCATTTGCTTGTGAGGCTCTCGGTCAATTATTGATGCACGTGGCGGCCCGCTCGTATCACGCGGCGTGTTCCCCAGTCCATCCGCCACCCGTTTGATGCGCGAGCGGCGTGTGCAGGGCCTGGCGGCGTACGCGCTGGGAGGCAGCATTGTGGAGAGCGGAGCGTCGGGGAGAAGGTGAGGCCTGGGGGCGCAGCCGACGGGGCAGCGGTCAGACTTGTGAAGGCGGAACGGCAGTCTGAGCGGCATATGTGGCAGGGGCCAACCGTTGGGGCATGCTTGATCCTTGGGGCTACCTGCGTAGGAACAGGAACAGGGACGGGTGGCGATGGACGTCCATTGTTACAGTCCTTCCTGGTGCAATTTTGTTGGCCGCACCCATCCTGTGCCGGCCGTAGAAGCCTTCTGCTTTTGTCGCTTTACTCCCAGATTCTGGGCCGTGATCAGCCTGTTCTCGCTGACCACACCTGTGGCCATCTTCGTGGCGTACGGCATGTCAGGCGTGGCGTCGGGCAAGGGCGGCGCGACGCTGTCGGCGCTGGCAACAGGCACCTTCATGTACGTGGCGCTCATGGATGTGGGCGGGGTAGGGGGCGGCTGAGGGAAGGGGTTGCGCTCTTGCGCAGGCTAGGGGGCGGGGCTGGGAATGTGGGGCGGGGCGGCGGGGCAATCTGTCGGAGCGCGGGCTGGGTGGAGCAGGGGCTGGCGGGGGGGGGTGATGTCGGGTGCCGACGGGGCATCGACACGAGGATGGGTGTAAGGGACGTCTGCAGCAGCTTAGGGTTTTTGGGTTGTAGGGTTTGCAGCTGCAGCCGTGGAGCGGGTCCGGCGATTGCAGCTTCACCGCTCTCCTGCTGCACCCGGCCATCGTTGCCTCGCTCCCGGCCCCGTACTTCATCGCAGGTGATTCCCAAGGAACTGGCAGACGGCAGTCACCGGCTGCTCAAGATGGGCGCCTTCGTGCTGGGGTACGGCCTCATGAGCCTGCTGGCAGTGTGGGCGTGAGGGCGCACCCGCCTGTTGAGGAGTTGTTGCCCGGTGGCTGTGTGGGGCCGTGGGGCGGTGAACGGCGTGCAGGTTGGGGGTTACGACGGCGTGGGGCACAGAGCGGCAGGAGGGCAGCAGGAGGGGCAGGGCAGGCCCCTGACCGGATGACAGGAGGCTGGCGCGAAAGATGGTAACTGTATCTATGCAGCTGGGATGGACGCTTGAGCTTGACAGGAGCAACTCGTATGCCGGCTACGCTGCTGGGGGCAGGGCCGGCTAGGCAGCCAGCATGCGAGCACCGCAAGTACTCCAAAAGCACTGATGCACTGTTACACTATGCACTACCGTATGTGGGATACGCTGTATTAATCTGCTGGGCGGTATGGTATTCGTAGCTTGCGCGCGCACTGCATGCACCGGTATTATGGGTATCCCTTGGGTGCTCTCATAAAAGTGGCGATGTTGCAAGAGGGGCCAGGGTGAAGCATGAGAGTCCATGCACACCTGTAGACCTGTGGGGCAGGACATCCCCGCCTCTCGGGGGAGCCCCAGCCCATGCAAAGACTCCCCAACGCACCGACCTAAATCACCAGAAGGGCCACATGGCAATACACCCCCTCACTAGACGGACCTGGCATGGGCAGGCACGCGAAAAGCAACGGTCAACCAACAGGTGAACCAGGCGGAGAGTCAACATCAGGCGGACCCGACACCTGCACAAGACCGCCTGGGCCGGAGGCAAGGAAGGCGTGCGTGGCAGGCAGGCACCGCGTCCCAACCCCTAGGGGCAATGCCAAGCACAGCAAAGGACCGCAGGCGTGCCCAGAATTCTGCTATCACCTCAGCAGACATACGAACCAGCGTGGCACGCGCAACATGTGTGTCGTCACAGGACCGGTAAAGGCGCTGGCGGCCCAGTTCAAGGGCCGCGATCACGCTGCTCCGTCAAAAGCAACAGCACCCTACTGGAAAACGTCTTCTGAAACACTGCGGCAATTGCGACTCACGACACGAGCCTTGCACCACGACCACCTGCATGGAAACAAACATGCAATACATGCATTCTTCTATCGCAGTGTGTGCGCATAACACCAGTCGGGGGACAGGCGCTAGCGGAAGTCACAGAAGCCTGCGCCTTGCACTTCTACCCTGCACTGCAAACGGAAGCACATCAAAGCCGAACAGGCTTGGGAAGAGGCGCTTGCATCTGCTACAGGTGCACCACACAAATATTTTCCCTGCATGATACCGCAGGGCTGACGCTTGTCAATCTACGTGCACACTCCTTCCCCAACAGCTACGCCAGGCACCACAACACACACGCATCAGCTGCCCAGGCCAGCCGGACTAGGACCCCACTGTTGCCTGGCCCTTGCCAGCTTGCAGCTGCCCCTTGAGCGCCGCCTGCAGCAGCCTGCTGGCAGCCGCCGCCTTATTGCCGCCGGCCCCCGGCACACGCCGCATGGAGTGCAGCGCGGCCGTGACCGCGCTGCGGTACGGGTTCATGGCCACCAGCAGGTCGCTGCGCTTGGCATCCAGCAGCAGCGCCCGGTACTGGTCCAGCAGCGACAGCATGGCGGCCGCCTCCGCCGGCTGCAGCAGCGTGCCCGTGGGCCGCGTGTCCAGGGAGCCCAGGGAGGACGTGGTGGGCCGCAGAGGCAGCTGCCTGCCCATTGCGGTGGTGGAGCTGGTCCGGATGGCCGTGGGGGTCACGGCCTCCGCTGTGAAAGGCTGGGCGGCGGAGTCATGCGCCCCGGAGGTACTGCTCCCCGCCGCGGCTGTGCTGCTGCTACCTGTGGGTGCGCTTGATGGCAGGTTGTGGGCGTGGGCCCGGGAGGCTCGGTGGGCTCTGCTGGTGAGGCTGCCTGCGAGGCCGTCCGCTGCCCCTGCGGACATGGTGCCCCGCACGGGCTGCATGTCAAGCACGTCGTAACCCACGAAGCCGTTGCTGCCCACCGGAATGGAGCTGTCGCTGTCACTGTCGCCGTCCATGGAGGTGGTGGGGGACGGGGAGAGGGAGGCCAGGCCGGGCGCCCGGGAGCCGGCCTTGGCGAAGCGAACGTCGATGCCGAACGAGTCGCACACCGCGTCGAAGAAGGCGGTCAGGAGCTCCGGGGACGGGATGTACCTGCAGCGGTACGGCAGCAGACGGCAGTTGGGCTCCGCGCGTGCGCTGCCAGGGGAGGAAGCACCATAACAGGAGGACCAGGGGTGCCACGCGGTTGCGGCGCAAGGGTGTTTGCAATAGGTGGTGGGGATTGATCGCTTACTCCTTGTGGGCACCTAGCAGAGGTTGGCATGGTGAATGCGGTGGTGGGATACCGAGGTCACAGTCATGGTATGTAACGTGCAGAGACGAGGCACCGTGCACACGCCACTTACTTGTCCGCCACCCAGCACTCAAGCAGCCGTTGGAGGTCCACAGCGCGCATCAGGGGCAGGATGCGCGCGTGCTCCCTGCCCGGGAGTCAGCCAATAGTATGAAAGTATTGAGAAGAAACGCAGTACGAGGATGGCGTCCCCGGCTACCAGCGCCATCCATCTAGAACGCAAGCCTTCTGCAAGCAGCCCACGCCGGCCCCCATCCCTGCCCGCTCATGCGCAACAGGAGCTCCCATGCGTACGTCGCTGGTGCCCCGTTTGCTGTCCCCTGTTGCTGTCGGTCTCGACCCTGCCCCCGCTCCGCTTTGCACGTCCTGTCACCGTTATATCACCTTCAACTGCCCCTGACCGTCCCGCCCTCTCCCTTCTCCCCACCCGTTCCCCCCCTCACCTACACACAGCGTCCAGCGTGGGCAGCGGCAGCGGTATCTGCTGCGCGTGGCTGACCCGCAGCATGGCCACCAGCTCCGCGCCAGACAGCTGGCTGGCGCTGCGCGCCGCGCACTGGAACGCCTCCGCCACCCACTCGCGGCTGGGCGAGTATCCCAGCAGCGCCACGCTCTTTATCATGGCGGGGATGCGAGGCGGGTCCAGGCTGGGAAGCTCCGTGCGGCTGGACTCCACCAGCGACCGCACCAGCGGCTGCAGAAAGGCCAGCGCGTCCTGCCGGTCGGGGCCCGGCGCGCTGGGCAGCTTGGCCGCCAGCCAGTCCACGAGCGTTACGATGTCGTACGGCACGGTGGCGGCGCCGCCGACGTCGACGTCCCACGCGGCGGCGGCAGCAAGGGCGGCGAGGGAGGGCTGCGCGGCGGTGGAGGAAGAGGAGGCGCCGTTGGGCAACGACACGTTGTTTACGTACCTGCGGGGAGGGCCAGCCGTAAGGCGAGGGCGGGGGCCTGGGGGTGTCAGATAGGTGCAACGCTCGCACATGAAAGCACCTTGGGAAGCCGCGTAGCGTCGCAACCTCGAGCAACCAACGAAGTAAGACAGTAGCAGGCACAGAGCCACCGCATGACCCGCTCCCGCGCGTCCCGGACCCACATGCTTGAAGAACCGGCTGTGAAGATGCGGGACGGCGCACGGCGCGCTACGGCAGCCGCGCCGTTGCTGCTGGCCCGCATGGCGGCCGCGGGGTGCTTGGCGTAGGTGGAGAAGAGTTGGCGCAGCAGCTTGGCCAGGAGGCGCTGCTCGTCCCAGCCGCGGCCCTGCAAGGAAAAAGAGGGACTTCCTTGGTGTGTGTGGATGACCAGTTCATAGCAAGCGGAACGCAAGGCAGGAACATGGAAGGGACGACTTGTCGTCACATACCTGCTGCCCACGCTGCAACAAAGGAGTCCCGTGGGCCGCAACGCGCAGTGACACAGTAATTGTACCCTGCAAGCAGTGTTCTGCGTCGCAACGCCCTGTCCGCTCACCCGTAGCGTCAGCTCCACCGCCAGGACGAGGGACGACGGCGACAGACCCGCCAGGTGGCTCCTGCAGGTTGAAAACACACGGCGCACGCGCCACGGTAAGTACGGTACTGCGGCAAAGCACCTTCACCACAAGCACTATGTAGCCAAGCGGCCGGGCAGCAGCTGCTGGTAGTGAGCCGTCGAGTAGGCAAAGCTATACCGGGCAACTGAGAGGTTTTGCCCGCGCCGTGCAGTGCGCAGCCTTCCCTGCGCCCCATCGCCTCCCACCTGCACATGCCCGCTGCCCACCTTAGCCCACCGGCAGCTACCCCCGCTGCCCACCTTAGGCCACCTGCAGCTGGCCACGTGCCCATGCTGCCCACCCACAACTGCCCGTGTTGCCCACCTGCAGCTGCCCATGTAGCCCAGCGTGTGTCGCAGCCATTTGGCGCAGAAGGGCGAGCGCATGTCCATCAGCAGCGCCGTGAACACGCACAGCTGGTGCGCCGTCAGCAGGGAGCGGCCCTCGTCGTAGCGGCGCTCGATGGCCTCCACAACCACCTGGGGGCCAGGCAGGGCGTGTGTGACCCGGCGCAAGGAATCACTGGTCAGCCGCTTGGTTCCATCGCAGTCACAGCTATTACCGTTTGTGTTGGTGTTGAACCAGACGTGTGCACGTGCCAGTGGGTCAGGCCGCAGCGCCGCTGCCGCCTGGTACCAGGCCAGATGCTTACATGGCAACACATGCGCATTCATCCTGCCGCAACACTCAAGCCAGCTTCCCTTTACGCGTCACTTCTGTACCGTACGCCACCCTGCAGGCTGCTGCCTTTGGTTGGGCCCTGCTACTTTCTCCGCCCTCCCGCGTCCTCTCCCGACAGTCCCCTACTACAAGCACCACCCTGCCCCCCCCATCATCCCTGCTACTTTCTCCGGCGGTCCTCTCCCGGCAGTCGCCTACTACCAGCACCACCCTGCCCGCTGTTTACCCGTTCCCCACGGCGCTGCCCGCCCACCAGCCCTGCTCCTTTCTCCTCCCGCCCCCCCCCGCGGCCCGCCCACCAGCACGCGCGTGTCCAGCGGCTCCATGGCCCCATTGACAGTGAAGGCGGCGATGCAGCCCAGCACGCTGCTCAGGCGGCCCACGTCCGCCGCGGCCGCCCCCGAGGCCAGCGGGTCGCGCAGTGCGGCGTTGAGGTCGTCCAGCCACAGGTCGTCCAGCAGGAACCTGCACAGAGTCATGGCGTGGGAGCGGGTAGGACGTAGGGTAGGATGGGTGATCGGCCGCAAGGTGCGAGGGGAGGGAAGGGCATGGGACTGGCAGGCTGCGTGCGGTGGGATGTGCAGAGAAGAAGCCATGTTGAGGCACGTGGCGGATCGAGCCTGGGGAAGCTGAGAGCAGGGGCCCTGTGGGTTCTGTTATGAATGTGTCACGCTTGGGCACTTTGCTGGCGCTGGTGGCACAAGGCCGCTGAGCGGCAGCCTATTCACCAGCTGTCAGGTGGCAAGGCAGAACATACGTCCGTGCCTTCACGCCCACCTGAACCGCCGCGCCAGTCCATGCAGTCCGTGCCACTGGCTGCGTGTCACCTCGTACAGGTGGTCCACCGCCTGCCGGAACACAGCCTGCAGGGTGTTGTTGCGCCAACTGTCAAAGACTGCACAATACGATATGTATGACATCAACATGACCACTACGTACACGGGGTGCACCCGCAACGCAGCCGCGTCTCGGCTCAACATTACCGCCGGGCGCATCGAACCAACAGCGTGTAGGTAAGCAAGGAGGCACTGCAAGCGGCGGAGATTCAAGGGGCATCAGGCCCTGTCGCATCGGCAACGCCTACAGTACATGCCCCTCCTTTCGCCGGTGCTCGGCTGGGCCGCAGGACGGCCATTCGCTGGGCCTGCTTCCGCGTTTGCACCTGCACCCCACGCATGAACACCACCACCTTGGCCCCCGCCCCGGCACACGCGTCACGCTGCCCACCTGCAGCAGGTCCACCTGCGGCAGGTAGCCGTGGTCGTACAGCGCGAAGATGGTGTTGAGCGCGGGGGTCAGCACTTGGAAGCCGCCGGCGGACCGAGACCGGCCCTTGCGCGACGCCGCCGCGGCCGCCGCCGCCGCCGCCGCCGAGGAGGGGTGCAGCGAGGCGGGCACCCCCGGCGCGGGCGGCGTGGTGATGGAGAGGATCTTGAGCAGCCGCTGCTGCACCGCGTCTGCGCGCTCCCTGTGGGCGGCCGCACCACAGTTACGAATTCAGGACCGGGGGTACGCCTTGCATCCTCTGACTACCAGTAGCTACGGCATTGATGCCGAGTCTTGCACCAACATGTAGAGCCTGCAAAGCCCGCTACTGGCGTCTATCTGCCGTGCCGCTGCTATCAATACGGCACCAATACCGGCACCGTGCGCTCCCCCCACCTGGACAGGCACTTGCCGCTGACGGCCGAGGCGCAGCACAGCGCCTCCAGCTGCTCGGCGTCCATGCGCCGCACGTAGGTGCTGAAGTCGCGCACCAGCCGGCAGCGGAAGGCCTGGGAGGGCGCGGGCGGCGAGGACCGTTGGTATTTATCTGCCCGAGACATCCAGTCGCAGAAGCATGCCACCCCGTGTACGGTACTATCCAGACATTACAGTACAGCACAGCGCATGCCTGCGATTGCCTCGGCGTGGCGGGGGAGGAGGAACCTCCGGCTGGCTGCCCACCTGCAGCTCGTCCAGCTCGCTGTCACCCAGTCGCTGGTGGTAGAAGTCCTGAACCTGCAGCAGGAACGCGTACGTCTCCTCTCGGCCCAGCAGCGCAGGGGGAGGCGGCGCAGGCGGCGCAGCCGCAGTGACTGCGGCTGCGGATGCGGCAGCGTGGGCCTGGGCATCAGCAGCCGACGTTGGAGGCACCACCTCCGCCACCACGGCCGCTACCCTGGTGGCTGTGGTCTGGTCCATGGAGGATGAGGGGCTGTCGCTGTCACTCCCGCTGCTGTTGCCGCTGCCATCGCGTGGACTAGAAGCAGCTGCAGCAGCGGCGACGGACAGGATGGCGCTGGCGGCGGTGGTGGCGATGTCGTCGATTGAGATGTTGACCGACATGCCGCCGCTGCCGCTGCTGCCAGGCGGCGACGCCTCAGCCGGCACAGCCGCACTCGCCCTGCTTGCCGCGGCCTTCGCAGCTGCCTCTTGCTGCGCTGCTGCCTCCGCAGCTAGCAGGTTGTTGTAGATGCGCTCCATCTGGCGCCAAGAGGTGCACCACCGCAGCTGCTCCCATACCGCCAGGCACTCCTGCGCGCCGTCGGCGCAGAAACCCTCAAAGTAAGCTGGTTGCCGACCGAGGGATGGAGATGGCGGGCGTACGGCAGAGGCGCCTGCTGCTGCTGCTGGGCTGCTGCTGCTGCTGCTGCTGCTGCTGGGCGCTGGCGGACTTTGCGCCGCGGACGTCAATACAGCACGCTGAGGCTCGCACCTTCGTCGGTGTGGCTGCGCCACGGGCGCAGCGTGCGCGCTGGACTGAGGGTCGATGCAACCCCATCTGGCCCTGCTAGGCGGGAAGGAGCTCATCGAAGGACAAACGCCTGCTGCAGTAGTTGCTAGCGTTGCTGACGCGCCACGATGCTGCCCAAGCTGTGCCATGCCCGTATGCGGCTGGCGTGTTGATGAAGCGACGGTGGGCCCGCTTTGGAGCGGGCCTGGGCACCTGCCGCTGCTGGCAGGCAGCGCCGTGTGTTGCGGTTGCCGCCAAACCTGCGAGTGAGCGGTTTGCGGTTGGTGTCGTATCGATGGCATACAATGCGAAGAATGCGTGATAGAAAGCTTCGTTATGTGGAGCCACTCTTCGCAAAACGAGGCTTGTGACGAGCGTGTGAGGACCAGAATGACTCACACCAGGTGGCGATAGGCTGGACAGTGCCGCCGTCCGTACTGATAATCAACCAATCCTTGTGTCTATGCTTTTGAGTTTCGCATAATTGTATCATGCACGTTCGGGCGCCCGCTGAAACACGCGAGCACACGGCGACTCAATGACACGACAGAGGGAGGCACTGCAGAGCGAGGAATGTTAGACACGCACTGAAATAACTATTGCTACAGGGTCATTGCAGGCATAGTCACAAGATATGCCTCCGCACCTTGGCGTGGCGCTCTTGGCCCACCGGTGCTCCCGTCGCTCTCCCCGTCGACATTCAATCTCTTAAAGGCTTACTGGTTGTAACAGAGTTAGGTAGGCCGGCCCGCAGGGCAACGTGCTTGCAGTTCTTCTGCGAACCAAGTGCAACAGTGCACAGCTGTGGCGATAGTCAATTCGATATGTGGAACGTCGGAAAGAATAAACCAGACTCCAGCTGTGTTGCATGTGGAAGTTTTCGTTGGGCTGTGGCACGTCACAGTCCGAATTGGCAAAAACGTGTCTGTTGAGCGTTATGCTGTTGTTCGCGTCGTGCGTGGAGCGCCAGAGAACCTCCTGGCGCATATCCTGGCATGGTCTCAATTATACGGATGATACATGTGTAAAAGGTCAAATGGCAGAGATGTCTTGCACTTCTGCACCTCTCCCCGCGCTAGCCCGCCCAACTGCACAGCACGTGCTGACACTGATGCTGCCCCTACAAGCGTTCGAGGTTCGACTCGGCGGGAATCCCTTCTTGTCCACGGTACGCTAAATACTGTTGTAGCGGTCAGCGGTGATGGAGCTCCGGTATTGCGTAAGTGCGTTGTCGACGCCGCTGTCATTGGGGGCCTGTGGTGCATGCGGCCGACACGAAAACAGGGGAGACAGGAAACGACCGACAAGAAACATATGCGGGAGCGGCAGCAACTCGTACGAGCGTATCGATACGCAGCTGGCAATGTTTAAGCTCGCGGAACGGAGGTCGACAAGCAGGAGCAAGCGCCACAACGGCAATGCTGTACCCAGGGGAGGGTACTGCTCCCATGGCAGTACCCCCAGTGCTTCCAGCACCAGTGCATGGTGTCAGGCATCGCCCATCACACGTCCGCCGTATTCGTGTGGCCCCTCCTGCCGACCTTCACCACATAGCTCCCAGGCGGCGCTAGTGAGCACGTCAAGGTACCGGTCGTGCATGATCATAGCACCGCCTGGTAATGCGTCTTGTCAACTGCAGACACCCTGGACGCCTCAGCGCTCGAGCATCGAGCTTACTACAGGCGTGCCTGGGCGAATCACCCCTAACAAGCTAGCAAGCGCTCCACGCCGCACCCTTCCGCACTCACCACAACCCGACACCGCACTGCTCCCACAGCGACCGCCTGCAAGCAGCGGCCCCTCCTCCACACAACACAACACCGGTACCCAAAGCACCGTTCCCTGACCGGCGCCTAGCACACCCGCATGCGCGCCCGCCAAGCCCCGCCACGCAGCGCATCACAAGAAGGGGCTCTTGAGGCCCAGCGCGTCTGCCGCCTCGCGGGCGGTACGAACGGCCGCCCGTGCCGCTGCGATGTGCGGCTCGTCCTCCTCCACATCCAGGATGGTGGCGGGCTGCCCCACGCCCAGGCGCGACACCACCAGGTTGGCGGCGCTCAGCCCCGTCACGTAGGCACGCTCCTGTGGGGCAAGGTAACAGGAGGAAATACTGTAAGCTCACACCTTTCAGACAAGGAAAGCAGAAGACGGTGAAAAGCACATATCGTTTGACAGCCCGGGGGCAGTCAGCGGTGTGCGCAAGGCTGGGCGGCGGGGCAGGGGCAGCCGACCAGTTGTAGGAGGGCTGTTTGGGGGCCAGGGCGATGCTACGGCAGGATACCGGTACTGTTGAGCCAGATAGCATGTGAAGGAATGTTATGAACCGTCTGTATGATGGTTGCTTCAACGAAAAAAAAAACGGAGGTGCGAGGGGTGTACTGCAGCGGCCAGGTGGACCGCAGCAGGCAGCACCGCACCGGGCCCGGAAAGAGGTACGAGCAGGTGAGAACATGTTGTACACGGTTGCAACCCTGGTTGCAACCGAGCACCACATGAATCACCTGAAAGACTTTCGAGCTTTTGGACTGTTTGCCAAGGATGCTCACCTGTGAGAGGCCGTTCGCGCCGTGGGGCACTCCCTTAACCCAGTCCCCTGAGGGGTCGGATGCAGGTAGCGGTGGTCAGCGATTGGTGCAAGGCAAAGCAGCAAGTCGGCAACCCCACAGCTATGCATGGCGCCTGCTGCCATTATTCAACTAAACAACAAGTTACGCTGAACGTTACCACAAGTGGGGCTTACCCGCCATGAAGACATTGGGAATGGTGGTGGCCTGGTAGGGGCGGTGCTGGTAGGAGCCGGGGCTGAAGTGCGTCACGGCCTTGGGGAAGCGCAGCACGATGCTGTCCACCACCTGGGCGCCTGCATGAGGTCAGGCCGAGGGGCGGGTAGAGCCAGGTTCAGAGCAAGTGCGGGTGGCAGAGCCTCATGCCCAATACGAGAACCAGGCAGGCGTCCTGTTGCATGGTGGCTCAAGGCGAAGAGCCTTTACAGGCCATTCCATGAACCGCAGAAAGCTGCTTTCTTTCAGTCCAAGACACAGTCTGGCGGCCCCTGGCTGTTGGTCTGGCACGTGTGTGCCGGTCCATTTCTTCGTGCGGCCGTCATCCCGTATGCCGGCTGAATACCTCATGCAGTCGCAGTGCAGTCCTAATGCACAAAGTTGCGCACTGCTCCACTCCCCCGGCCTCACCCTTGAAGCCTGGCTCGCAGGTCTGCAGGTGCGACACCACGCGCTGCACGATCTGCTCGTCGCTCAGCGGCATGAGTGCATTGGAGTGGTAGAAGTCGGCCGAGATGACAGAGCCCGGCTCGGAGGCGTACTCATCCTGCGGCAAGGGGCGGGCGGCAGGAAGCGGCCGAGGGTAGCTCAGGGCCTGAGCGCCTCCTCCTCTGTCCTGCATACCGTATGCCTTCATACACCCGGCGCCGGGCGTGCGTACCGTAGGCTAGCGCCTAACGGGGGGAATGGCCTTGAGTAAACACCACTGCACTGCGCCTTCGTGCCTTCGTGCCTGATGGCCGCTGTGTATGCAGCTTCAGTGTGGCCCTGAGGCCCGACCTGGCATGCCCACGCTCCATGCCATTGACGCACAAACGCAGCTCCTTGGGAACTGCCGCTCCTACGCCCACCTTGGTAAGCACGCATCCCTTCCGTGCCTCCTGTACAGCCCTGCCATGTTTTTTCAGTCAGCCAGTGCTCTGCGCGCCTGCGTGATCCGCACACCTATCTTCTTAGCTCTGCCTTGTTCGCTTCACACGATAACCCCCAGCAGCCCTCGGCACCTGCAGGTCGTTGAGGTTGAAGAAGGTGGCCCCCGCCGTCTTCTCGAAGCCCGACAGCACGTTGGCGGGGTAGCGCGTGGCCACCCGCCGGTCGAACCACAGCCGCGTGGCGATCACGTCCAGCGCCCGCAGCTCCATGATGGCGCGGAAGTCGGGCTGCAGGGCCAAGGGGCGAGGGGGTTAAGCGGTCGGAAGACAGACGTTGTCTGCAACACGACGACGTTGACATGAAACCGTAAAAAGAGGGGGGGGCCCATGGTGGTGGTGAGGTAAGGGCAGGGCCAGGGGCAAGCGGGCAGGTGCAGGGCCGTGTTGATGATGCGGAAGTCGGGCTGAAGGGTGCAGGATGCAGGCTTTCGGTGAGGGCTGTGTAAAGGGGTCAGCGGGCAGGCGCGGGTTCGGGTGCAAAGGCAAGGTGCGGGTGTGTGGGCAGGGGGTACAGGGACCAGCTAGCACCTGCTCATGGCAGCGTTTGGGCCACACGAAGGCGGCTTGTCCATAGAGTCCGCAGCAAGAGTCAGGGGACAAGTCTCGTAGATGTGCCTATCGTTGGGGTATGCGAAACCACAACAGTAAGGATGTATAAGTTCCCACCTGCTTCGCCAGCGCGGGCGTGGCCGTCACCAGCTTCTGCATGCCGGTGATGCCCACAGCGAACACCACCGCGTCGGCGGGGTAAGAGAAGGTCTCCCCTGGAGCGGAAGGGGGCAGGGGCGTAAGTACACCCGCACAGCAGGCAGTGTGGCAGGAGGGGTACACCCGCACAGATTCGCAGGAGGGGTACACCCGCACAGATTCGCAGGAGCGCAGACAGGCCCAGGCAATGAACCGACGCCCACATCTACATCTGCGTTACAGTGGGACAGCACGCATCCGCTACACACCGCACTGTGGGTTCTAGCGCTCCGCTCACCTGTCGCCCTGTCGGTTGCCTCCACGCTGGTCACCTCGCCGCTGTCGGGGTCGGTGGTGAGGCCCGTCACCAGCCGGTTGCCCAGCACGCGACCACCTGTGGGGGCCGGGGTGAGGAGCACGGCGGCCTGGAGGCGCTGAGTGCGTGCCCCAAGGCAATGGGCACACACGCACATGCCTGACGGCCAGCCTATATGATGCATCCCGCATACTACAGGCACTGTTGCAGACAAGAAACGACCTGGGCATAGAATGCTGCAGCAGAGTCCGGAGGCAGCCATGCTTGCTTTCTGGCAACACGGTCCCAGCCGGCTTGCATGCTGCAGCGCATGAGGCAGCACCCTTGGGCGTGGCCGGTGCACAATGAATGCTGTTATGCAGTGGACACGGGTCACCGTGAGGCGTGTCATGCACCCCTATGTGCCCGTGCGGGCTGCTCTCCGCCCACCCTCCCGCCTACCCGCCCTCCCGCCTCACCCTCTCGCCTGCCCTGGCCCCCCCCCCCGTACCGCTACCACTACCTCCTCAACGCGTTTTTGTACTTTGTTCTCCACAACCCCCTTCCCCCCGCGCCGACCCACCCTCCCGCCCGATGCGCTCCACCAGGGGCGTGAATATGAGCTCCGCGATGGAGCCCTTGGGCCAGCACACGTCGAAGTCGTTCTGGTGCGCCAGCGCGTAGAAGTACAGTGTCTCAAGCACGGCGGCAGCGGACAGGTCCTGCGGGGCCGGGGGTTAAGTTGGTATGAAGGGAGCGCAGGGCCAAGCAAAGCCAGGATCAGCAAACTTAACAGGTCCGTGGCGGGTTTCCCGTGGGGTGCACAGGACAGGCGCCGTATTTGTTCCTGGTCTACCTTTCAGGAGTGAGTAGGCGTGCAGGCGACTTTGACGGCCGTGTCTGGTAGCACAACTGTTGTTGTCGTACCAAGGCACCATTGGCGCAGCTGTGTAACCGTACTCGAGCGGCAGTGTGCAACCGACCGCGAACTGCCAAATACTTTCCACCCTGTATATTAAGCTTGCAACAAACTCCCGCCATTACATCACCGCTACGTACGTTTGCATACCCACGTACGCTACCGGCCCGCGCACCTCGGGCGGCGCGAACAGCCCGACCAGCAGCGTGGGCCGCAGGAACTCCTGGTAGCACCGCTGGCTCACGCCGCACTTGCGGAACAGCTCGTACGCCGACATCTTGTCGTACTGCTCGTACCGGTCCTCGCTGCACGTGCGGGAGGTACGGTGAACAAGAGGACACCGTGAGGCTCCCAGCTTTGAGATAACGGGCCCGTGGCCCGGTCCCCAGCACCCAGACCCCCGCTCCAAGCCCCCGACCGTGGTAGATTGATCCCAACGGGTCCTTGTGCCACACCCAGATGCGCCAAGGCTTCGCTGATAGCGTGGTTTCAAGATGGCAGTGAACAGTAGAATAGGTGGCAGAGCCGTCATGTGCTGGCGACCCCAACACGCCCTGCCCTGTGCCCCCCTGGCCCCCAGCACCCGACCGCGACCCCTACCTTGAAGCGTAGTCTGCCAGGGTGGCCAGGAAGGGCAGCATGGTGAGGCGGTCCGACAGCGGCAGCGCCCAGTACAGCGGGAAGGTGTGCACAAACTGCGTGGGGGGATGATGTGCGGGTTGGCAACGGCAGAGTCACGGCCAGGGTGGGGGCTGAGCCGTTGGCTGAGCCGTTGTGTTGCACGGCGCAGCTACACGCAGGGACCAGGCAAGAGCTTCATACCATTAGATCCCGGAGAAACGGGAGGGGAAGCGAGGGAAGGCACGGCCCGTCAACGTGCGCTCACAGCATGGCGCTGCCTGACGAACAGAGGCGTAGGACCTTGTGGTGGTCTGGCTTTACGCAGCATGCCAGCTTCAGCAGGCATGCACCCAGCGGCCGGCACCCACCTGCCCCACGAGGGTAGGCAGCCGCGGCAGCTTGCTGAACACGGGCGCCTCCGTGACCAGCCCCTGCGGGTTCCAGAAGCCGCTGGTGGTGAAGTCCGTGAGCGGCCAGGAGGGCAGCTGCAGCTCCTCCAGCAGCTTGTACGTGTTCTTGTACTGCGGGGAGGGGGGGGGGGGGGGGCGCAGGGAAACGCAAGGGGACAGGAGCTGACACACCAGCGATACCGATACGGTACGCGTCGAGGTGGTAGGTGCGTAACTGGGCGCTGTGCACACGACGCACCGGGAAGCAGAGCTCAGAAGGGATGGCCAACTGCAGCATGCCGTGTCCCATGTGCCTGACAGCTCAAGGCGGGTACGCCCGGCGTGACTGCTCAGCAGACTACTTGGCATGCACAGTGGACGCATGCTGTCAGACGGCACAGTGGCTGAGACTACTGATTCCGTGCCACGGTATGACCAACGGTGTGTATGAGGGACCTGCTGCGGTTGCACCCCTGTACCATGACGGCGCTTGGGACAGTCCCCACACTCCAGTTCCCACACCGGGTGGGAACCACCACCAGAAGCCACACTCCAGGTCCCACCTGGTACCAGAAGCCTTTCATTCCCGCCTCCACCGCCCGCCCGCTGGAGGTGCGCCACCCGGTGCTGAGGCCCCCCGGGTTGGGGGATGCCTCCAGCAGCGTCACGTCGTAGCCCTGCTCCGACAGGTGCTTGGCGGCGCCGAAGCCTGGCGCGAAACCGCGTAGGCAAGAAGCAATTCGGTGGAATGCAAGGAGCAGGAGAGGAGAGTTCAGCAAAACCGTTCCTCAGCGTTGTGGGCGCTCGCCAGGCCCTCGATATGCCCCCGCCTGAGCAGGATACGGCTGCCAGCTGTGCTGTCCTTTCCTCGCATGGTGCACAGCCCCAAACGCCCAGTCAGCTCTGACACTAACCTGCCCAGCCGCCTCCGACGATGACCACCCGGCGGCCCTCAGCACCTCCGGCCGTGTCCTCTGCTGCCGCAGCCCGCGCCGCCACACGGCCGCGCATGCTGTACCGCCGCAGGCCGGGCACGGCCATGCGTGCCCCTCGCACCGCTAGGCTGCAGCTGCCTGGTTGGGCAGTGGACCCCACCCGCCCGGAAGTCCGCATCCTGCATGTGCATGCGGATTCATGCGTGATATCTCAACACACAGCAGCCTGCCAAGCATTCTCATGCCAACCAGCGGAGGGTAGGGCGAGTCGGCGCATGGATGCACCAAGTCCCTAACTGCCCGAGGAATTCAGGAAGGCCCAGTTTTCAATCTGTTGATGTGGCCTACCCTTCTCTTGATGCCAGCAGGTAACGGCGTGCCGCACACTGGGACGCCTTTTGCACGCCACCTGCCATCCAACTTCGGCCCCCAACTGGTGCTGCGACCGGCTGTGACCTCCCCTGACCACCCATCCCCTGATCACCTGGATAGCATTATTGATGATGAGTATCAATATTCTATACTGTTGCTTGCTCCTGTATGTGCCTTATCTCATAGTCCCGAGGCGTCGAGGCCGCGACCGTGGATAGTTGAAGGCAAGTCAAAATATCAGAATTCACACGCTGATGTGCTTGCACTGCTACAAAGCTTTGTTTCATATAATTATGTCGATGGCACCTGCCGTTCGTGGTAAATCGCACAGCAGGGCTCTTGGCTCCAGCCACAGCCACGGATTACAACCACTCCGAAACCAAGCTACCCGAGCAGCCCTTTGTGCTTGGGACAGTGCACTCGCGGCTGTCTTCCTGTTTCGATTTGACCTGCGCAAATGCATGTCTTGCAAGACCGCTGTCTCCGTGGAGGGACAATCGTGAACGTGTCAACCGCCCGGACGAGTTGCGTAGCGCAACCGGTCACCGCACTCCCGGCAAGCCAAACACGTCATTACAGCACATTCGATACCGCCGCTTCGTTGCGCATGGCTACGGTAGTGCGGGCTGCCTCTGGGGATGCCTCTGCCCCAGCTCCCTTCAACAAGGAGGCCTTTGACGCCGAACGCCTGAAGCTGGATGAGCAGGTGACTGAAACGCCCCCCGCAAACTTTACATGCTGCTGCTTCATACGAGGCAGCGAGCTCTTTGTATTGTATTTCCAGTGGGCATTGGGTTTGAGCAAGTGACACGTGCTGCCAGAAGCGGCCCTTCCCCGGTTCATGAGACCGTTGGACACGCGCTATGACCTATGCCGCGTGCCACCGGACTAACAGCCTCAGCTGTCGCATGTCATGTACTGCAACCTGACTCTGACTCTGCCCCAGGCCCGCAATGGCATGCGTGCACAGCTGGCCGCGGACACGGCGGCGGAGCAGCAGCTGCCCGGCAGCGTGGCGGGCGCGTGGAAGTGGGCGCTGAGGAAGCAGATGTGGGACTACATGGAGGAAAACGACATTGCCAGGTAGATGAAAGCTTGGTACAGGCACTGCTCCGGCTTCCGATGTGCTGACACGGGCATGCGCCCAGGCGCTGCAGTGTCCTAGCACCACACCTGGATCTTATAGGAGCGGGCCGCAGGGTGCCCCTGCCGGTGTGAAGCGCCCTCGTGCGTGCTGGGCCCGTCAGGTCTCCATGTACTGCCTGTCGCGACTCAAGAACCGGTCCCTGCGACAAGGGTGCTTATAGCATTCCATCAGGTTGCATGGTTTGAACCCAAGCCGTGTCTTGTGCGTCATGCCTACGTGCGACACCCCCCGGCCTCCTGCCCGCGGCCGCCAGGTTCCCCCGGCCGGTGCACCACCGCATCCCCAACTTCGTCAACGCCGACGTGGCGGCGCAGCGCCTGGCCGACCTGCCGGAGTTCGTGGCGGCGCAGTGCGTCAAGGTCAATCCCGACACACCGCAGAAGACGGTACGGCAGGCGCAGCTGCATGGAGCGTTGCGAGGCAGGGGATGTCCTCATGTCCACCTGCATCATGTGTATATTTGCGAGGTCAGACGTCCTGATTGTCGCAGCAGCGCTTGCTTGTTGCCCCAGGTGCTTCGGTTCACTGTGAGGAGGCCAAGGGGCCACTCCGCCTTACCTGCTCACATTGGTAACTTACCTGACTAGGTGCTGCTGCATCACCGCAGGTCCGGCAGTTGGTGCTGCAGCGCGGCAAGGTGCTGCTCACCCCGCAGGTTGGGCATGTGGAGTGAAATTCAGCAAGTTAGAGTACACTACGCTAGGCCCAGTAGCTGTGCATGCGCGCGGCGAAGTGTCGTACAACGATATGGGTGTGGCACGTGATCTGCGCTGAAGGTTAAGGACTCCGCGACCCCCAGCTGAGGCGACTTCCGTGTGTCGCTGCGTGCCTGCCCCCTGCCCGCAGCCCCGCCTGCGCACTGGCTTCTTTAGCCGCCTCACCTCTGCCAGCTTCCCGCCCAAGGACCTGAACGAGGCGTGCACCAGCGCCGGTGGGGCCGTGCGGGCACCTGCCGGCTGTGTGGGGATCTGCGGTCACAGCGGCGGGGTGGAGACGCGAGATTTCTGGCCGTGATTGTGGCTTGGGAGCGAAAAGCTTGTTGACGTGCTGCATGATAGCGCACTCGTACGGTACGCGGTTGGCTCTAGGTTGCGTCAAAAGGGGACTTGCCCTGCATCCGCTTGCGCGCCCCCGGGCGGGGTACCGCTCTGCATCCGTGTGCGCGCTCGGGCCTTGTCATCAGTCACACACGCGCTGCGCCTCGTCCCCACCCGTCCAGGGGTTGCCAAGTACGGGGAGCCACTGTCCCTGGACACCAAAATCAAGGTGAGGCAAGGAATCAGCAAGTCAGCGCCTGCTGTTTCCCTTCGTTGCCCTACATGCCAGGGCCCGCTCTCCCGTGCGGCTGTTAGCGCTGGCGCGTTAAAGCACGGACGCCTCAGACACCGTATTGCCGCCCCCGCCCTGCCTGACCCGACGAGGCAAGTTTAACTGCTGCTGCCCCCCGTTACGGCTGCACGTTAGTACGCTCCTTGTGAATGTCTCTTGCTTTTCCTTCATCGGCGGCCCTGCAGGTGGACCTGATCGTGGTCGGCTCCTCATGCGTGGACCCAGCCAGCGGAGCGCGCCTGGGCAAGGGCGAGGTGAGGTCACACAGCTTCGCGGGGGCGATGGCGACTGCCATGCTTGGGCCGCTAGAACCACAGCGCTGCAACTCCCGGTGAAGTTGGTGTACGTGTCGCGCCAAGGGGCCACGAGAGCAGAAGGTTGTAGTCTGGCCTCTGCACCGTGCGGCTTCTGACCAGCTGTTCGCTGCACCCCGCAGGGCTTCGCTGAGCTCGAGTACGGCATCCTGCGGTGGATGGGCGCCATCGACGAGAACACGCTGGTGGTCACCACTGTGCACGACTGCCAGGTGGGGTACAGGACCTTGGACGTGCGATGCATCCTCTTACGTTTCATGGAGCGAATGCTCTGGACCGAAAGGGAAAGACGCAGGATGCATGCAGCTGGCAGGGCCGTTGCGCGGCCGCACGAACTCCGCTGGAAGACATTGCGGACAGATAGAGACCCACGCGCCATACGGGGCCTGAATATTCCGCGCAGGTGCTGCAACCGGGCACCATTGACGTGTCCAAGATGCTGGAGCACGACGTGCCGGTGGACGTCATCGTCACGCCCACACAGGTTGGGACACCTACCGTAGGGTAGGCAGAGCAATAAGGGGCTGACGTCAGGAAGCAGCCCCCAATCGCACAACGCACAGCTGCTGCTACCACGCATGCAGAAACGTACGGCACACTTGCTCAGGGCCATGACACGTTGCTTGCATATTGGTGAAACTGAGGACGTGTACACGTGCAGTTTCGCAAGTAGTACGGCAGTCGTGGCGCCTGCAACGCTTGTTGCCACACGGTACCGGTTCTGCTGCTGCTGCGCATGTGCGTGCTGTGCTGCTGCGAACCACAGTTCATTCGTGACTTCCTGCATCGCAGCGTGTATCACCCCACGTGCACCGCACCTGCTGCTTGCATTGCCCTCCAGGTGATCCGGACCAACACCTCCCTCGCCAAGCCCGCCGGCATCCTGTGGCACAAGCTGTCGCCGCAGAAGCTGGCACAGATCCGCGTGCTGCAGCAGCTCAAGGAGCGCATAGAGCGGGAGACGGGCGCCAAGCTGCCGTCAGGTGGGGCTGGGTTTCAGGGTGAGCTGTGAGTTCCGTAACTCGGTACAGGTGTTTTGCTGCTCCAGGCGACGGGAGGTTATGGGTTCAGTGGCCGGCCATTTGGAATGCGTGCGGCCGGGCGCAGGGCCGAGCCTCCCTCGGCAGGAGTGTTTCCGGACGGATGACCCCGCGGTAGTTACGTGGCATCCCTACGGCGCCCATTGTCGTAGTCAGGTGTGCACTGGTGGCTGGCACCAACGCTGCAGATGCTGTCGTGTTCCACTCCGCACGACTGTGTGCTGCCTCGCTGCTCCCTGTCGGCTGCTTTGCAGGGCCGGACGAGACCCTGCCTCCCCTGGCGGCGCGTGGGCGGCAGCAGCAGGGCGGGCGGGGTGGGGGCCGCGGGCGCGGGCGCGGGCGAGGCGGGGGCAGCACCGGGCGGAGGGAAGGGCCAGGGGGGCGGGGACAGGGCCGCCAGGGTGAGGTTGCATCGTGATGCGCTCACTCGCTAGACAGAACTAAGGAAGGAATCTGTGCTTAGGCTCTCCACAAAGTGCCAGGAGCCGCAGGAGGTCGCAGGTCGGGAGCCCATGTGCCATGGCTCGTGGGACGGCGGGGTACACCTGGGTATACGCAGCTGGGCTGCATGGGCAGAGGTGTACGGTTTGTTGCGTCCTGTCCTCTGAAGGGCTCTTTCGTGTCTCCCAGGCGAAGGCCTCTCGCTCACGCCTGCTCAAGTGGTTGGCTGGAGGGAGATGCCCCTGAAGGTTTGGTGGACGAAGTTACTCCCGTGAGCCTTTCATGAAGTCTTGTACGGCCAATAGTGGGCATGCGCACACAGCAGCATGGATGCTGACGCCGTAACGTGCCTTAATAATGTGGTATGGTTTTCCTGCGGCGAAGCCTTTCGTGGCAGGCAAGGCGCGGCAGAGTACTGGCAGAGTTCCGAAGTTACGGACCGTAACTATCTGCGTATGCGCAACGCTATGCCGTCTCTCGGAAAGGCATTGGCAAAATGCCACCACCACCAGTACGGACTGGTACGGAAGCCAAGCGCTATCCGTTGGGCATTCTTTTGTTACATTCTTACTGGTCCCGACCACACCTATTAGGATTTATTATCACAAACCGGTGCGTTGCGCGGTTCAGCAACAAGAAGCGTCCAACCAAGGGTGTCCCACCACGACTTGAAGTCTTTACTCGGTGAGGCAGCGGTCACGGCCTACCCGGTGCCTGCTCTACCTGCTCTTGTGGCAGCCACAGTCGAAAAAGTGCACAATGAACACGGCGCCGACGGTACGGTAAGGTAACACCTGGTAGCACCGATATAGCATTCCTGGCCGGCCTGCTGCAGTAGCCTCGCTGTGCAACGTACAGCGGCGGATAGAGTTGCAGGGCCTAACCACTGCACCAATACCAGGGCCTCCTGGCTTGCAACCTGTTGCAAGCCCGCTGATACCGCTAATGTACCACGGGGCCGTCGCCGGAAGGCAGCAGCGAACCATGAGGTTTCCCGTACAGACCTGCAACCACTGTAACTCTACACCATTGCCGTTACGCACGCTGTTGAAGGGTCACAAGTCATACACTACGGCTTCACCACGGGGTCGACAACCAGCACGGGCATCCCGTGCCTGACACAGAACAAGACACTTATGCACTGTAGCCATTTCCCACACCAGTCCCACAGCTTTGCAGCTGCGGCCCCTAGCACCGTTCCTTGCGATACCAAGGCCAATAACTGCCCGGTGCCAAGGCCAATACCTGCCCACCACTTTTTACCAACCGCACGGCAGCGCCACAAGCGGCATCATACCTGTTAACTTAACGAGGGGCACCAGTGCCTACACCCAAACAAGCGGTTCCCGGACTGCTGCAAGGACGCTCCGTTCGGCGAGCGGGGGCCAGCGGGGCCTGACAGCTAAGCAGCCGCTCGCGGCGGGACATACCCCAGGTCGTCATTGCAGAACTTGTCAGACCTCACGATCATGGGTCTCCCGAAGCACGCCTGCGGGCCGGGTCACCACCAGGGTCTTGGTTAGGGCACACTGCCCAAGCATCATGGTCAGCTACACCGGTATGCTGGGCACGACTCGTGAGTGCAAGCGCTCACGTGCAGCCACTGAGATCCCGGCTAGTGGCCACTGGAAAATAGAACCCTGAGTGCCGGAACACACAACACGTATGGCCACCCAGCTTTCCTTGTGCTCTCAGCTGAGTACTCCAACAAAACCGGCGGCAGGGATCTCTGCCACCGACCAGACACCTGTCACCCCCTCGCCCTGCCCTGATCTACCCTGTCTCCTTATCATGTTTGCCTGTACCGCTATCAGGCTCATTTTGCCTGCATTCCGCACCGCGTCCGCTACACAACACGCATGGCCTCCCGCACCAGGGGAGTTGCCCAGCCCCGCACCTTGCCGTCCATGGCCTTGCACACGTCTGTCAAGTCTGTCCCTTCCTTCAATGTGACCACTGCAAGGCCGCATGACTTCGTGCGTGTTCCGGCACCTGCGTATCAGTGCGTAAGGATTGCAGTATGGTACGTAATTGTGTTCATTTGCCTGGCGTGCGCAAAGAACAAATTTGCTTGGCGCTCGGCGGCACTGTTGACGGCGCAGCCGTCCACCCATGACGCTCCATTCGTGCATAACTAGCCCGCCACTCAGGGCTTATCAACTGATGGTCACTCTATACACCTCAGACCCAATGCAATTACCCTTCTTGATAAGCTCGATGTGCTCCTGTACGGATCAGGACAGGGGCAGGTGCAGGGGGGAAGGGTCAGGATCAAGGTCTAAGACAGGACACAGCGCAGTCCGGGCCCAGGAAGGACTGCAGGCGTCAATCCAGGGTTTCAGCAGCACGTCTCCATCGTCCATTCAAGCCCCTGCTACTAATTACTCGACATGTGGATCAGGAGGTGCAAACGTTCGTCCCCTTGGGGAGGGGCAAGTCACGGGACGCCAGGGCACCGAGCAACTACCCCCAGCAGACTTCAGCCGGCTTCCGCCTGTACCTATGACCTGCTCACTTTGTGACCGACCAAGCTAGTCGCAACAAACCCGTGGTACCTGTGAGGCGATGCTGGCGCTCACCGTTTCAAACCCTTCTGTCTCAAAGACGTCAGCAATCGCATCGCCAGTGGCCTCGTAGGCCAAGTTAGATACGTAGACAACTATCCCTTTTTCAGTCATGTGTACTGGTAGTGCTTACGCCTGTGTGTTACCTGCTATCTATCTTTCGCGTTTCGGTCAAAACTATCAAGACTTTGCCACGTAGGACAGTTTCAAAAAGCAAAAGTCAGCTCAATTTTTGTAAAGAAGTTAGTGGAGAAGCAGCAATGGAGCTCCATGCAAAGTTCCAGCGCATACGCCCCGGTCCGACGCAGTACGGCAAAACCTGCCATGCCACCATGCCATGCCAAGTGCCTCCCCTGCATGGACGCGGGTCGAGCGCATTTACCGCAAAATCGGCGTGCCCGTGCCAAGCAGGAGTGTCAAGCCTTCCATGCCTGCCCATGCTTGTCCGAAGACCACCGACCGGACAGCGCATGTCATCCAACGCACCACCTGGTGATCTGTTCACGCCATCTCCGTTGGGGGATGCCCCAAGGCGAGGCTCCTGCGTTTCCATCCTTTACAATTTTACATAACTGCAACACGCACATCTAATTACGCGCCACCCTGCGCCAGCTTGGGTTGCTACAGGGGTTTAACACTCAATGGCTGTGCAGGCGCGCGGTACCAGGTACGCATTGATCTGAGAATAGGATACACAATAACACCAAGCACAACCACCGGGGTCACTTGCACCGAAGGTGAGCCTGCGGGCCGCCCAAAAATGAGGTTATAGAAATTGACACCGACCTAGATAGGCCTAAGCCACCAGGGGACAGCGGGACATGTCCGGCCCAGCTGGTCGCCGCTGCTGCAACACGTAGCAAAAAAGGGTCACATTTCACTGTGACGCAGCTTCAACAATAGATCACAAGCATCATCCGACACGAATTCTACCAGTCCTGACACTGACACGCTGAAAACCAGGCCCAGCAGTTGCCGCCCTACTACATGCACTTGGCCCAGCAGTTGCCACTATTATGCGAGTGCCACTGGGCTCATTATCCCCCAGCGACAAGCCGACAACGCAGTGAGCAGCCCAAGGCTTTCCAGTGCAGATACATAACAGTGATGCCAGTCCCGCATCGAGTGCAAGCATTGGCATTTTAGGCATGTTTGCAGCACCAGCTGCCAAGTGCTAGCTGCGAGTACATGATACTAGTGTTGCCACCATTGGAGGAGCCACCCATTGCACATTGCCCATTAATCGCATTCACGACCTGCCACAGTGTGTTGTCACAGCCCGTCGAGTACCAATGCCGGGAGCCTGTGCTCCAGTATGTTGCCACGGTGCAGGGGACGGAGGTCGGAACCGCGTCCAGACGGACGAGGTCAGAGGATAGTCCTCGCCTGATACCTCCTTCACACAAACACCAGTACACTAAGAACGGCTGTCTAAGACACGTAAAAAAAGCTTGCATCCCCGCCGCCCCCGCAAAGCCCCCATGACCTCCTGGTCAACTGCCCATCCTGGAAGCCCAGTCCTCACCAGTACCCTGTCACTCGCGTCGGCCCAGACCCAGGCCGCTGCTTCCTACGGCGCTGGTGGCCTCGGAGCCGGCCGCATCCGCCTGCCGCCCCGCTGCCGCCACCCCTGGCCCTCCTGCCCCCGCCCCCGGTTCCGTCATTACTCCGTCGTACAGGATGATGCCCAACTGCTTCAGCACGTCGGCAGCCCCCGGGCGGCGGCCCGGGTCCTGAGACCACATGCGCCGCAGCAGGCCCACCAGGCGGGGCGGGCAGCGGGCGGGGTCGGCGGGCAGCGCGGGCCGCTCGCCGGCGGACACCTGGGCGGGGTGCAGGGCCAGCATGGTCGCTGTTACAGAAGAGCGTGGCGGAAGGCCGGGGCCATCAACGAATGCCTGCGCCCGGTTGCTAGCGCACCGCGGGCAAAGAATGTCCTGTGCGTCGCTGCTGCGGGACCTCAGGCGATAAGGCGACAGTGGGTAAAATTTTCGGTATGCAGCACGCACCTTGAATGCAATGGCCGCGTAGTGGTAGTCCCTCCATGGATGCGCCTGGTTGATCAGCATGGACACCAAGATCATGGCCAGCGAGTAGATGTCTATGGCAGGAGAGCGGGGATGGCGGACAGACAGGAGCGTCAGGAGCCGAAAAGCAGAGGAGAGCCGCCTCGCTACCCCCTGCATAGTGTGATGATGTGGAAGGCGAAGACATCGGTCGACACAGCGTGTAGCAATGGCTCTGTGCCGATCCGCGCGTGTCCACCCACCGGCCTTCTCGGAGATCCCGGAGAGCTGCTGGTCGAACACCTCAGGGGCCATGAAGGGCAGCTGCAGGACACGGGGAAGTTAGGGCCCACGCAGCCGTCATACGTTATTATGGTAACCCCGGCAGCAATCCATGAGTCTTCGAGGCAGGCTGCAAGCGCCAAACAGTATAAGCAGCTGCGCTTAGGCATGCCCCTTGCTTACCGTTCCCGCGGCCAGGTGGTTGGTGGACATGAGATAGCTGTGCATCTTGAACCTGAAAGGCGACACGTGGCAGCGGTGCGACGAGTAAGTCCTTTATTTCTCGAATGCCACTGCCAGCTGTCTTGGCATTCCGCTAGGCCCTTCAAGGGAACCTACACCCACGGAATACCCTACCGTGCACAGACAACCTGCCCAGCTACCCCGCCGCATGGGTACCCCTGCACCTGGCCAGACCGAAGTCGCTGATTTTGGCAATGCCGGCTTCGTCCAGCAGCACGTTGTCGGGCTTGAGGTCGCGATGCACGATGGTGGGGTGCAGCTGGAACAGGCCCTGCATGGCGCAACGGGGCCGAAGGGCATAGGGGAGAAGTCCGCCTCAGGTTGTGCGGGCGCGCAACGCTCAAACCCCGTTTTGTCGTGGTCCTTAGCCACGCTGCTGTCGATGCAAGGAGGAGAATAAAAACTTTAGCATAGCCCAGCAAGCTTCTAGACCCCTTACGGCAATTCCTTCCCCAAGCCCCGGGCGGCCCCCACACTTCTGGGGCCCCTCCACGTGGTCCACACCTTGGCGATGTCCATGCCGACGCACAGCACCAGGTGCAGCGGCAGCGGCTCGGAGCTCTGCCTCATCAGCTGACTAAGGCTCGTGGCCATCAGCTCCTGAGGGAGCAACCGCAGGAAGGGCAACAGACAATGCAAGAGGCCTGCGCCTGCCGGTGTTTGGATACTAGGCAAAGACGGAGAAGGCACTCTGATAGCATTGGTAGAGCGAGTGCTACCAAGACACCCCAACTGCATGGCCGCCATCCCAACTGAATGTGGCTACGCCGGCAAGAACGTGCAAGGAACGGCCAGGAAATTGAAGAACAGAGGGGCTGAGCCCCACCGGCGCCGCGCACCTCAATGATGAAAACGCTGTCCTCCGTGATGCAGCCTCCGTAGCAGGTGACCACGTTGGGGTGGCGCACCTTGGCCAGGATGCGCGCCTCGTGCAGCAGCGCACGCACTGCGTCCACGTCCTTGTCAGAGGGGGAGGACTGGTTGACAGTCTTGATCGCGACGGGCTGTCCCCTGCAGGGCGCGTCGCATACGGGCCTACGGTCTGAACCTGTGCACAGGACAGGGCCAGTGCTGCGGGCCCAAATGCTGGGAGAAACAGCATGCACCCATTGCACGGCCGAGCCTCTAAGCCCACACCCCGCCTGCGCGCCGTGCCGACTTGCACGTAACACACGGCACACAATGCGCCCGGATACCCACTTGTACGTGCCACGGTACACGATGCCGAAGGTGCCCTTGCCCAGCACGTGGTTGGTGTCCCACGCCACGTCCCGGCCGGGGTCGATGCGCCACGTGACATCGCTCTGGTCGGGGTCCCGCGCCATCACCAGCAGCTGCTGCAGCACGCTCTGCCCCGCGGGGCGGCTCGCGTGCCCACCCTCCTGTGACGGCGGTGTACGCGACCCGCCTCGCGGCGACGGCGGTGTACGCGACCCGCCATGGTGCCCTGTGCCGTGCGAGCCGGTCAACGTCGGCAGATTGTCGCCAAGGAAGGTGTCTGCTGACGTAGAGGTCCCAATCGATACCGGACCTGTACCAACTGTCATGGTGCTACCGATTGATGGGACGGCAGCGTGGTCGTTGCCTAGCTTGCGGGCCCTGGCGGCGAGCGCGGCTGCCACAGCGGCTGCGGTAACCTGGCGACGGGCCAGCGCCGGGGTGTGCGTGGAGGTGGACGCCGAGCCAGACGCAGACGTGGACGTGTCGGTGTTCCTGGGCGCCGGCCGCTGAAGGCTGCCAGGTGCAGGGGAGGAGCCCCCGCTGCGGTGGCTGCTGCCCGCAATGACCAGCTGGGGTGCGCGCGCGGGCGGCGAGCTCGCGCCGCGCACTGATGCCTCCTGGTCTAAAACCACTGTCACCTCTTCCGTGGATGGGGGACTGGCCGGGTCATTATTGCTGCTGCCCAGCTTGCCCACGGCGGCCGCCCCTGCGTGGACAGCGTGCACGCCGCCACGTTTTGCAGGACCGTGCTTCGCTTGGGCTGTGGGTGCTGAGACGTCCGCGGCGCCGACTGCTTCTTCCGTGTTCCCCCTGGACACGTATTTGCTGCTGCTGAGAGTGCCGGGAGCCCCATTGCGCCGGTGTCGCGTGGCGATGGATGCTGCCGCAGCCAGCAGCAGCAACGCGCCAACGACGCTGCCCACCACAATACCGGCAAGTGCGCCACGCGACAGGCCCCCGTCGCCGCCCTGCTGCTGTGGTGCTGGCGTTGACGGTGGTAGAGTGTCTTGCAGCGGGTCAGTTGGAAGCTCTCCGGGGGCAGGGCTCGATTCCACGGGCACCGGATTCAAGTCCATGGCTGCTGCACGAACCGGCGCCTCTGGGTCGACAACAGAGGCGAGGAAGGCTCCTGGTGTGGTGCACAGCACTGCGCTTATACTGTACGACACTGTCGCTGCGTCGTACAGCACCAAGGCACACCTCGAGCCTGTAGGGCCGAGGGAGCTGTCGGAAGGGTCCAGCAGCTGCTGCACGAGGGACGCGGCGTCTGAAGCAGCGCCAGCCCTGCTGTCTATCACCAAGGCTGCGTGGGCGCCGCAGAGGAGGCTGGTGGCATCGCTTGTGCTGTTGCACGCGTCCGCTGGTGGCACGACCTGCACCCAGCACCCGGTGGTGCGCAGCTGCCTGGCGCCGCAGGCAGCGACAGCTGCGGACACGTTTGAGAACACTGCCGACGCGGCGTCGGACAGCAGATTGCGGCGGTGCGATGCTGACGTTTCTGCTGTTGGCGTCGTTGACGCTGCGAGGTCCAGCACCGCCAGACTTGCACCGGCAGCAGCGGCCTGGGCCTGTGCGTCGGCGTAGCTCGCGGCACCGGGGTACAGCTGCACAGCGGCAGGTAGGTCTGCGCCCTCGACACTGACTGCGACTTGCGGCATGACCACCTCACAGATGAAGGGCAGCTGCCACGTGTCGCAGCTGCCAGCCAGGAACTCGACAGTGCGCGCGGCTCTCGAGCTGTGCTGTGATAGCGCCCCACACTGCAGGCTGCCACCACCGCTCGCGTTAGGGCTGAGGAGCGGCAGCACGAGGCTGTTGTTCGTGGGCCGGCCGTGGCTGAAGCACCAGCCCGTGCAGCCGCCTGCGGTGAGTGACGTAGTGTTGCTGTACATGAGGCTCGTCCAGAAGGCGGCGGGCTGCAACGGCAAGCCCTTCTCGGGCTGCAGCTGCACGTGCGCAAACTGCCGAAGCAGCAGCCCTACCACAACGTCCAGCTCTGATTGGTTGACAAACGACGCCAGCTGCCCGCCAGCGCTCTGGCAGTGGGCAGCCGCATCGTCGTACGGCAGCGGGGCCATGTGCAAGCTGTACTGCTTGGCCCGGTACGACTGTACGGCAGCCGGCCGTGCGTCCACGCGCATGGCTCCGCCCGGGCCAGCCAGCATGGCCTTCTCCTGTGACAGCGACACGCATGTCTGGGATGACCCAACGCCGTACGGCCGTACGGGAGCAGCGCCCGTCCACGTGGCGTAGGCTGCAGTGGAGGCCCATCGGAGGAGGAAGCACACGGGCTCGTCGCTGGCCGACCTGTTCCGCTGCACCACGCTGAACGCCTGGCAGCCCTGGCGCACCGTGCACATGCGGCCGCACGCGCGCATGCAGGCCGGGCTGTCCGCCGGTTCACCGGCGAGCCGTGGCATAGCGTATGATGCCACCAAATCCGGTCCTGCCCATGCCAGCAGGCCCAGTCCAGGCCCGGCGACGCAGTAGTGCCACTCGCCGTACGCCTGCACGTGTGCGGCAGTGCTTGCAACAGCCCCAGTGCCGTCGCTGCTGTCACCACTGCTGACGCTCGCCGTGTCGCCGGGTAGAAGGGCCCTGGCCGCTGCCATTAGCCGAGGGACATGCACGCATGATTGGCTGGCGAGGGAGTTGGGGCCCGCAACAAAGAGCGACTGCTGGCCGCCGCCTGCAGAGCCTGGCCGGGCGACCGCCGCCAGCGTGCACGTGCTGTTGTGCGCCGCCCACGTGTACCCAGCACACGAGGAGTTGGCCAGGCAGAGGGCCTCGCACGCCCACGGTCCGCTGCTGTTGGTGATGGCGACTGGGGTGCCAGTTGTGTTGGCCGCAGGGCTGGGGGCCTCGCTGGATGGCGCGATGCGGGCCAAGGCCGGCAGTGCCACGCTGTAGTGCGTGCCGCACACCAGCTCAGGCGGCGCGCGAGGCAACAGGCGGTCCATGTTGAGGCACGTGTCTGCAACCCCTTTCTGCAATGCAGTAAATGAGGGCGATTGACAGATTGGTAGTGAGGTCGCTGTGCTGTACAGGGAGAAAAGGCCTTTCGTCAGCTCCGCCGTACAAGCGCAAGATGCGTGTTGCTGTTGCGGCAGTGCCGTACAACAGCTAGTCCGCAGCACACGGCGCAGCAAAAACTTTATGGGACGCACGCGCCGCCGTAAGAGCGTATGGCTACAACGTAATGATTGCCACATCCTGGGATACGTCACTTGCACAAAGTAGGTGCACAAAGGAGATGCGGTTTCATGTAATGGCGATTATGATTCTGCGCATGCACTTGTACCTTACATGTCGAGGAATCCAGCCAAGAAATAACGGCACATGCAAACCCACCAGATCGAGCCGTGTTATTCCGCCCATGCTAGGGAACTCCTGGGCTTGTAGGTGGAACACCATGGGCTCCTTCTTGGCATAGCAGTAGCCTTCACGCGGGGAGTCACCGGTGAGGATGATGTAGTTGCACGTAGCCACTCGGGAGCAAGCCTGCGGAGGCAATGGCAGTACAGTGTTATCACGTGCAAAGGCCAGCACCGAGCCCTTGAGCTCATGTAGCGCACGCTCTGTACGAGTGCGACTGTATCAGTCACCTCAGCCTAGCAACTATGCCGGCTGCATGCTAGTTCACGTCACCCACGCTGCAAGACTTCCGGTAAACGCCTTACTGTAGTGATGCTGCTCAATACTCGTGCGCCTGCACGTTCCCACCCCTAGTACACGGCCCGTCCACCACGTCCCAGCTGTGCGCCTGCACGTTAGCAGTTCTGGTGCGCGGCCCCCGTGGCCCCGTCCCAGCATACCACAGGCAAGGGCAGTACGGCACGCCCCTTCGCAGGCCCGACCTACCGTAGAGCAGCCGTTTTCATGCGAGCTTGGAACGCCGAGCGTGTCCACGCCGAAGAGGTCCATGCCGGGCACACACATGTGCCATGCGTGGTCTGCGCCGGTGAAACACGTGGGTGACGAGTAAGCAAGGCGCTTGCACTGCCTGCCTTGGCACCAACACGCACACCGTCAGCATTATGAGAATGCAAATTAGAATGCGCATGAACCAGTATGCGCATGAACGGCAGGAAACGGCCAGGCTTGTATACAACCCGGGCATACATACAACATTCCGCCCACACCTGAGCGAGGAAATGTACCAGTGCTGTCTCGTTTCACTGTAGCGCGCACGTACCTACACCCAGTCGCACATGTCTCGTGTCTCGTCCCGCCACCGTTGACCCGTACGTCACCAGCAGGCGGTAGGCATGCAGGCAGCTGCGCACGGACGTGACGGCGTCAAACGCTGTCGGCCGGTTGTTGGTGCCATGCACGGCGGCCAAGGTCGATGTCATGTTGTAAAAGGCGCGAAACCTACGCGTAGGCAGCCAGGAAGTACGGGACGCAAGTTCACATGTGCGCGCCAGGAGGAGTGACTGCGCACAGTAGCAGGATCAATGCTCCGGGGCTCACATGTACGTGCGTGTCGAGCTTGCAACATGGTGAAGCAGGGCTTGCTTCGTCCTCGCGTACCGGTAAGGAAGCAGCGAGGCAGCAATCCTAGCGGCCATGCTCGCACGACCCCTTGGGAGCGCCGTCTGCCACCACGCCCACCTGAGGCTGCAGCTTGGCGGCGAGCCGGGCACCTCCTGCTGCACCACATACACGGAGCACTGCTCGTCCAGGTCGCACGCCGCCCGGCAGCCCTGCTCGTCCACGCCGTACAGCCGCTGCAGCTCCCAGCCCGCTACGTCCACGTGGTCACTGCACACGTACGGCGGCGGCGGGGACAGGCGCTCCAGCATGAGACAGCCCTCCGCTGTGCCATTATTGTTGGTGCCGTCCACAGTAGGAGAGCTGAGTAATCCCGGGAGCCACACCCACGGCCGCTGGGGCATCCAGGCGTCGGTGCGCCCCTTGACAATGTTGCCATGCGTCGTACACGTGTACTGCACACCGCCCTCCTGGAGGGACTGCTGCCGTACCACAAAGCCATGGCACGACGCGTTCACGTAGCAGGAGCGCGAACACGTGTCGGCGTCGGGGACCACCGACCCATGGGACGGCGACCAGGTGGGTACGGCCGTGTCCAACATGGACGACAGCTGTGGGCTGCACAGGTAGGCCGTGTCAGTGGCTGTTGTGTTGGACACTGCGGCGGGGTCTGCTATGGGCAGCTCGCGCAGCACCGTGCCCTCAACCATGCGCGCCGCCTTGACGCACGTGGCCCTCGCCCAAAGCGCATCGCGGAGGGGCATGTCCGCCAGCCTTACGGCGTACGGCAGCCCCAGGAGGAAGCAGGCCAGAGACCGGATGTCGTACACGTACATATCGCAAGCCGGCAGCCGCGAGCAGAGGGCTTCGCAAGCGAAGAGCTGGGACGGGCTGACGTGCAGCTGGCCCACCAGGGTGGCGTCCGGGGCTGCCGGCAGCTGCTCCGACATGCACACGTATGGTGTGGAGGAGGTGGTGGTGGGAGGGGCCTGGTCCTCCGTTGCCTCGTTGCCCAAAGAGAAGACCACCGAGTAGCCAGGAGCCGTACACTGCGGGCCGGGAGGTGATGAGGCCGTGGCGGGGTTGGATGTCTGTTCAGCGCACGCGGCACGGCACTGCATGTCGTCGGTCATGTTGACGAACGGCGTGGTGGGCGCCTCCCAGCCGCCCCAACACTCCGCGTCGCTGCTCAGCGCAAAGTGGGACATGCCGGAGGCGGCTGCCAGGCTGTAGCAGGCCTCGTAAGTACTCACGGCGGCGGACAATAGCACCGGAAGAGGATTGAGGCTGGATGCGAAGCCCCCAGAGTTGCTGCTGCCCCGTAGACGGGCTGTCGGTGCGTAGCAGCCCGTGTAACGCACTGCGGCTGGAAGACTCTCTGGCGGAATGGTACCGCTGACACTGGTAGCGCGAATCACCACAGTGTCAGTGGTGGTCAAAGCCGCTGCAGAAGCTGCTGTGGTGTTGGAAGGGGTGGTGCTGTTGCCGGTGCTTGCTGGCCTCTCGCACACGTAGGCTGCAAAATTGCCGCAGCCCGCCATCCCCAGCTTCCCGCCCGTGCCATCGCCAGACGCACCACCAGTTGGGAACGCCGCAGCGCAGCGGGCAGAAAGGCTCAGGCTCCCTGCGGCCGCCTGGATGCTGCCCACAACCGCCCCGTCTGCGCGATCTACTGTGCTGCGCCCGCTAAGCCACACCAGGTCCTCACCGGAGCTGCACGTGCTCCCAGAGCCGGGCAGGTTGCTGCTGCTGGTGTTCCCGCCAATCCACTTGTCGGGCCGGAGGACCGCCAGGCGCTGCCAGGCCCGAGCTCCGAAGCCCTCCTGCACCCTCCCGTCCGTGGCCCACCCAGCGGGGCAGAACAGCCCCACCCAGCACGCCGCGGGCAGGTCATGGCTGGTGAAGCTGCCGCGGGAGGACCCCGGCTGGGAGCGCAGGGCAGCAGAGCACAGCTGGTAGATTATGGACAGCTGCTCGGCAGTCGCGGCGCCCGCCAGGTGGCCGCCACGTGCCTGGCAAACCTGCTCCGCCGCGTGGTACGGCAAGGCGTACGGCGTGGCCAGTACGTCGTAGGTGGTGCCATCGGAGGCCTATAGTGGGGAGCACAATGAAAAAAGGGTGAGGTGAGTGCTTTCGAAATGAACATGTTTCACCACCGATTTATTGGATTGCAGCGTCCCAACAACAGTGTTGTGGGTCTTGCATCCAGTCGTGAATGTACGGCAAATGATCAGGGTGGGGTAGCGTAAGCATGATGGCATGGACAGGTGCCCAAACATCAGGACTGAACGCGCTGCTGCCTTTACCTGCTGTGTTGCGAGGGGCTTCCCGATGGGCGTCTCGCAAAGGAAGGGGAAGTTGTGGTGTGCACGGCGGCGCGCCAAGCCAGGCTGACCTGCATTGCACACCCGTCCTCAGGCTGCAGTCTTGCCACGCTGGACAGCTGGACAGCGCGCAGACGGGGTAGCCTATCACGTTTGGTGCTCCTTGCGCCATGCTCATCGGCACACCCTGCTGCCTTGCACAGGGGCACTTACCCCAGCCAGCCGAAAGCGTTATGGCCGTTCGCGTGCCATCAGGTATTGTACCATCCTCGAGAAGGCCATTCGGTGATGTCCATAAAGGAATGGGAAAGTCGAACTGCTGTCCATCCGTCCAGTAAAAGTCTTTGAGGACTTGACCTGAGAGGACCAAAACCAGGGATAGTAGCTGCAACGAACATCGTGGCCCAGTGCACAATGCGCCACACACACCGTGGTGGCAGTGTTACTTAAACCAACCTGTAAAGTTTGCAGTTGCGCCCAACCAGTAGTTCCAGCTGTCCGGAGTGACTGGTGTTGGATCACCCGCTTCATGGCGCAGCCTGGATGTAAGGGCACGGAACTGATGCCGTGTTCAAGGACGCATGCAGGAGAAAAGGGCGCACAAGGTGGCCACGACAACGGGTACGAACCACTTTCGCCACACTGCTATGTTCACCAGCACGTTGAGGGGAAAAGTACGCAAGGACAAGCTGCGTGCCCCCCTGTGGTAGCCAAACTCCGGTTATTCCCTAAGATGCACCTTCAGGCCCTCCGATCCCGGGCCAGATTGTTTCCAACCTGGCCGCATGCCCCTGCAGGTCGCAGGTGTTGTGAACACTCAACATGGGGACAGGCGTACCTGAACACAAAGGATTGTATCTCCTCAAAGTCTCGGTCAGCAGACAGCGACGCCAAGTCCCCGCCTCGGGCTCTGCAAGTACGGCACAAGAGCTGACGCATGTGTCAAAAGAAGCCGCGTGCTGGCATGTGGCATCGCACACTGCCCACGGAGATTGAAGTCAATACGTCAAGGACGAATCGCACGGGACAACGCAGTCAACCTTCTAATGTATACCTGCCTGGTCAAGTTTGCAAATGCATTGCGTGGACTGCGTTTGCTGCCACGAGCAGACCGGGCTGCTGCCCAAGGCGGTGTCAGGACGCGTACGTACCTGCACGTGTCGCGCGCGTCATCAAACGTGCGTGGCATCTGGAGATATAGCTCGAACACCGACGACCGGGAGGCCAGCACCGCACTTGGCTGGATGACTGCGCACACAGGGCAGGACACCATACGCAGTACGGCAACTGTAATGCATGCGTGGGCCGGGGGCAGCAGCATCGCCGTGTCCACCCTCAGGAATGCAAAAGGGTGTGAATGCTCCCTTCGTCCCTCGCTCAGGCGGTCGGCGCGAATTGGAGACACGAACACCCTGCCCCCTCTCATGCACAAATTACATGAGAAGTTACGGCCACAGAGCTTTACTAATAGACCTATCGGTAGGTATGTACTTACAGGACTTGGCTGGGGCCCGGCAGGTAAAATTGTACGATGCCCAATTGCAATCTGCAGGACAAGCAGGCAGGGGCAAGAAAGCGGACATGGGTACCGGGAAGAAGTCTTGCGTTCGACCAAGCAGTGCGGCCCACTTCCCCGAAGTTGTGTCAGCTCTATAGAGTTAAGCAGTACTGTTGATAACAAGCAAGTACGCCCGGGGAAGTCAAGCGACCTCACCATCGGCGGCGGCCAACTGCCAACTTGGCCCAGGTAGCAGGGACAAGGATGTACTGATTCGGAGGCATCCAATCGTAGACGGTTGGATGACTCCGAACTGAGGCCCTACAAGCATGTGGAGAAGGAGGCCAAAAGCACAGTGCCAGTCTGCAGATGCGCCCAGTTGGGGAAGACCTGCTGCCCTCGCTTGACAGGTACATACCTGTGTAGTTTACCGGCAGCCCGTCAAGCCACCTTAAGCCCGCACCCGTGGACGTGTCGCCTCCAAGGTAGGTCAACACGCGACGACCACCCGCGGGAAAGGAGGTAGATGCAGCCGGTTCGATCTCAAACCACGTCTGCGCAGGGCACAGCGCCAGTGCATCACAGGTTGCGGTACACCAACCACGTCTGTCAAGCTGCTGTGCCCAGCACAGGAGCAATAAAGTGCATACAACGAACATACAA
The DNA here is from genome assembly GCA_004335795.1 of Chlamydomonas sp. 3222. Taxonomy (NCBI): domain Eukaryota; kingdom Viridiplantae; phylum Chlorophyta; class Chlorophyceae; order Chlamydomonadales; family Chlamydomonadaceae; genus Chlamydomonas; species Chlamydomonas sp. 3222. Next base: position 57,190 of record QAXN01000096.1, read on the forward strand.
CCAGTGTTCTCTCTTGGGCCGACGTACGCTGATGATCAGGTCGTTGATGTCGCCGTTTGGCACGGACGCCAGCGTGGCACCAAGCCTCTTGCACTCCTCCTGTGCAGCTGGGTACGTGGCGCCCGACGCGACGAAGAGCAGCGCCGAATCGTCGAGCAGCCGCACGCGTGCCACTTCTCGAGGTAAGGGGGCTGCACGGAAGGCAGGGCAAACACATTCAAGGGCAGCCGTAACGTGACCTTCCATGCCTGGCAGTATTTGGGGGCTCGTTACCGGCAGTGTCGCAGGGCAGCTGCTGTTGTGTTCCTCCTCAGTAGCTAGTGCTCAAAGACAGCTGGCGGTGCAGCGCAACCAAACGGAAGTCCCACCTCTGCTGTGCCCCTGATGCACACTTACACACGAGTCTGTAGGCGCCGCCTTGCGGTGGCCAGTAGCAAAGCGCGTAGTTGAGGGAGTCACAGGTTGCAGTCCCAAACAAGTAGCGGTTGGAGAAGCTGGCGGAGCCGCGCAGCCACATGCAGTCATTGCCAGGGTCACCGGCCGTGGTTGGAAGCAACACCTGCGCACCGCCAACCAGTAGGGCGTTACGCCAATTGGCAGGAAATCCAACGTCACCAATTCTAGAGGTCAGTCGTTATGTCAGCGCTTCAAGGCCAACTGTCGTACAATCCACAGCGCAGCAAGCACTGCGTGCAAGCCCTTACGTGGGCCTAGTCGACTAAGCACGTGGTCGATTAGCCAGGGGGCAAGAGACCAGCAGCCGTCTTACTTCGCAGGGGCAAACCCTGGCGTCGCATGCCCGCAGCTACGGCGGATGATGCAGGCATACCACAGTGCGTGAACCCACCTCGCTGGGCACGGGGACGCCGTCGCTCCACACATATGTGCCCGAGGGTGTGCGGATCCTGAGGTTCACGTGTACGCAGAGGGTACATTTAAGGGAAAGCACACCGTAGGGCATTTGGGCAAATAGTGCATCTCCCAGGCGCAGTGGATCTCCCCTGCGGGTCCTGAGGATGCGTACGCAGCATGCACGTGGCAGCCCGAAGCAACGGCTTACCCATCGGACCACGCATACAGGTGGGCCATCGTATTTGACATTGACGAGGCCAGCTCCGTGCCGCGCCTTCCAAACATTCGGAGGTTTTCTGCTGCCCCCTTGGCCTTGCAGAACAGGTAGTTGTCCTCGCGTGTCATAACATCGTCATAGCGAATGGCCACGTGGCTGTCCACTTGGATGCGGCTGACCACAGTACCTGCATGCAGCGTTGGCAGTCGCACACGGGCAGGGGCCACCGTAAGCAAAGCCTTGCCTGGCGGCATGCGTACCACCTCATGGTAAGGCGATAGGGTTTGCTTGTCTTGACCTGGCCATGGTGAGCTCACTTGCCAAGCATGCCAGCTACCCAGCTGCATCTATGTTCCGGGGCAGCCCGCTACTGGCATGCCAAGCAGTACCCAGCGAGGGGAACCAAGAAAGCGTCACACAGGGCAAGACCGCACCAATCTGGATGGCTCTACCCAACCAGCAACACAGCTTACCCGCTGGATAGTAGGTGCAGAGCGGAAACGCTTGATCCGCGCAGTCCATAACCGTAAGTGCCACATCACTCAGTCCAGGCAAAGTGAGGTCCAATGCCAAGCAGCCGCCCGGCCGTTCCACTGTCAGGTTGCGAGCTCCCAGCCGGAACTGGGACCCGTCGTCCCAGTAGATGCTACTGGCACTTGACACGTTGTTGCTGCCGGGCACGTGTCGTCCAACTGTCCAGAAGCGCATTGCAGTCAGGTTCCCTGCTGACCCAAAGGCGCCCGCATCAATTCTCAAACTTGGAGCCACTACTAGGCTTTGCAGGAGGCGGTGCACGATGAGTAGCGCTGCGTCGCGGTGCACGGAGGACAGCTGCCCTCCCTGCTGCTGGCACAAGGTGCGGGCCTCTGACGCGTTCACCGCCATGGACGAGGTCGCAAAGTAGAAGGTACCGTCCTGCCACACGCCACCAGAGACCTCCCGTGTGGCTGTCGCAATGGGGCAGGCACGGATGCGCGTCCAGGTCACCCAACCGGCAGGATCAAGGCCTGAGAAAGGTCTGGATCGTCCTTAAAGACTACGCATTTGTGGCAGGTGCGCATGTACGGAGCACACTATGGGAGACAGCACAAGTAGCATGGCAGCAGCGAGCAGAGGCGGTAGGAACATTCCTGGCATGGCCCAAGAGCTGTACACCAGTCCAGGGGCCACCATCAGCTAGGCAGCCGCCCTAGCTGGTCACACAACTTACTGGCTCTGTCCTTGTGCACCCAGTACTCGGTGAACGTGTTGCGCCGCCTGCACCCGCCGCTGTGAAAGCCAGCCTCCGCACACGTGGCGCTCTTGAGCGAGCAGATTGCGAGGGTGCTGGAGAAGCTCAGGGAGCGGCACCCGGGCGTGGCTTCGCACAGGAGCACGCATTCCGCCAGCGGCACGCGGGGGTAGTAGGTGAGTGGCAGGTCGAAGTCGTGCGACACTTCCACACCTGTCATCTCCTCGCGCCAGACCCCTGTTATCATGTGCAGGAAACAGGATAGCTCGTAATAACATTGCTGGAAACGGAGGCAATGCAGGCTTGCTGCATACGCCCATGCAGCCGCCTAGACCAAGACCAGGGGCCACACGCACTCGCTGTGCAGCACAGAACACCACGCAAGTCCCCGCCCTCGCGCCCCACGCGCTTACGCACACCCCCGCCTCCCAGGCATGGCACTTGCCGCCACCAGCCGCCGTGCCCCGTTCCACCACTGTGGTTCAGCCTCACCAAGTAAGGCCGAGCGCAGGTAGACACCATCGCAACGGCTGGTTTCAGGTTCAATGTCTGGCCAAGTAGCACTCTCTGGTAGTCGTGTGACCAGGGTACCCGATGTGGTGAAGGCTACGCACGCTGTGGATTGGCTGCAAAGCTTGGCGGCGGCTGCAACCCAGCTGTTGCTGCCACTGCCGGCTCTGTCGGACCCATTAGAACCCACACCGACTGCCGGTGCGGCCTGTTCGGCACCAGGCGGAAGTCCTTTGCCAGGGAGAAGGGTGTAGCCGATCGCCAGAGGACACGCAGCGTGTGCAGCTGAGGCTGAGCACAAAAAAGGAGGTGCGGTGGGTTGCGGTCCAAGGGCCCTGATAAAAGCCTCAACCTCTTGGCAGAGGTTGCCTCTGCCAAGAGGAAAGACATTGCACCATATCACTTCACTTCCTTTCAGCTCACCTCGCAGCAGAAGCGCGAGCAAGAGAGACATGCCCAATGGCCGTCGTGACCGTCCGCCAGGTCCGCTTGGCCTGTATCTACGTTGCCGACTGCCAGCATGTCTTGTTCTTGTCATTAATGCTCTACTGTTGCCATCTGGCATACATTTACGGCGTCGGCATTTAGAACCCAGTCGGCCGGGCCACACGTGAGTTAATGCTCCTCGCTGCGTTTGTTTGGTACTTGCCGATATATTTTGGTGGTACACAAAATGTCAGACGATGGCTGATGCCAACCAAACGGCGTACCGCGTACGATTCGGTTGTTGCCCCGGCCCCACCACGTGTTGCACGGCATGCCTTGCCAGAGGGCTGAAGCTGTAGCTTCTTTTCATCATCTTGCCTCAATTACTGAGATTATGACTTCACCGTGGCATTGCACCTAACATTCCCACGCTCTGCATCCGACTTACTCACAGGGCAGCACGCCATCCACTCCACACCCGCATCGTCGCCTTGACCCTAAAGCACACCTTCTACTACAGCGCAAGATGAAAGGCGCTGGCAGGCGCCTTACTGTTCCTTGTACCGGCATGCACAGGCATGTTTCGCTAATCGGCAGTTTCGCTTCGGGCACGGAGACAGACTTTGTCAGAATGTACGAGTTGTGGGATTCAGAAGAATCATACCGCCAGTTTGTTATGTGGAGCACAAGGGCCGGGCGATAGTGGAATGCGCTTGCCGAGGAAGCAAGCCCTTGACGCAAAGAACTGCAACTATAAATTGGTCGGGTGCGGCATGCAGCCTGGATCGGGGGAGTGCCCTGGGCCTGAGGGAGGCTGCTCGCCCTTCCCGCCAGTTTGGAGCAGGAGAGCTCCCCCAGTGGAGCTCCCCTGGCCACAGGGGCCGTATACTGAGTTGCAACTACACCTGCCACTGAGACTCAACACCAAGGCAGCGTCGCCAATCTTTATGGACCGTTTAAAGCACATGGCCAGGAGGTGGTGTTTGCTCAAGTGCGCAGCGGTAGGTCCGATCGATGTCCATGACACCGCTATTGCCCGCTGGCCCGGTTTCGGACAGAGTCCCAAGGCAGTCCGAGGTGTCACAGCCTACTCCGCCTTACACGAACTGCAGGAGAACGACATGTGCTTGCCAGCTTCAGAGGTGCGCGGGTGCTGGTGCCGTGGTGTCCCGTGGGTCGACCGCCAACGTGGAGCTGTGCGCCACGATGTCTTTATCCCTTGGACAGCCGTGCTGGACGGTAAACGCAAAGGCAGGGTCCATATACTTGCTTATTCCGCAGCTTATAGCACTGCAAGGACTTCGCGACCGCACATTATCCACGCCTTGCTTGCGTTACGGCGTCGGCCATCAGGACCAACGACCTGGGCAGGGACACCAACAAGCAAAAGCACCACGTACAGTTGCAGGCTTGCTGCAGACGATGGCGACTCACCTTGTCGTGGACAATTTTCTGACGGGCCTGTGCCCAGACTGGATACGCCTGCGGCTGGGTATCTGGAGGCCTCAGCGCGACATGCCAGACCTCTTTGGCAAGTGCTACATAGTCACCGGCGGCAACAGCGGCGTGGGCTTTCAGGCAAGCTGGAGAGGGCACGTCGTGACGGCACCTGCACATGGGTCCCATGTCTGTGCACCCCTCTTTCCATATCTCGCAGTGCTTGGCCATGCACCATGCCTACCCTTGTGGCCTTGCGCTTCATCACAGCAGTGGCCAAAGCAGTAGTCCATGATCTGGTACCTGGTCCTGCACGAATGATACGACCCCCTTTCCAGCAGGTGGTTAAGTGGCTCGCAGCAAGCAATGCCACCGTGGTACTTGCCACGCACAACATGCCGGGAGCCCGCAAGTGAGCGCACAAGGGGCTATGGGTTAGCATTAGTGGTGGACGCACCCAGGGGCAACGCACCCTTCAGCACCCAGGGGCAACAGGCAAGCCGACGTGGGACTCTGCCGCGTGCTGCCATGGCTGTGAGTATTCCATGTCTCCTTCTCCCTCCTACCCGCCTGCCGATGCGCAAGGGATCGTATTACAGGAAGGCCGACGTGAAGCTAGGTGGGGTTGCGGTACGTGGTGGAGCTTTGCGGGGTACGTACCGACAACGGTGTTGCGTTGTACCTGTGTACCGGTACGTACGTGCTCTTCTCGCTGCAGGGCGCTGCGCGACATCCAGCGCGACTACCCACACGTCACCGAGCGACAGGTCAAGCTCATGCACCTGGACGTCTGCTCCTTCAAGTGAGCATGCAACGTGCACAATGACTAACGTGCCGTGCGCAGCCGCTTGGCGCCTCGCGCCGAGCACATGCACAGTCAGGTACAGTGCCGTACCGTGCGTCGCAGCGGAGGTCAAGTGCAGTAGTTGCGCTTGTGCGTGCGTGATGTCTTGCTGATGCCTGGTGGGCTGCTGACCTCATTTCGTGCATGGTGACAGTGAGATAGTATGCCACTGCCGCAGGTCCATTCAGCACTTCGCGGGCATGTTCCGAGCAACGGGGCTGCCCCTGCATGGCTTGGTCAATGCAGCAGGTACCGTACGGGTTAACACAGTGTCTGCAACACTCATGCCGGCATGACGCTGCCCTGCCCGTGTACTCTGCGTGACCACAGCGTGCACGCTGGATCACAGCTGGGTGCTCATCACCCCGCGTTGCGAACCTGTCCCACCTCGCCACCGAATTGCGCGAGTCCTTACGTTACTGCTGCGGTGCACTCTATGACAGACTTCTGGTATCCACGACCGGACACCAATTTGCAGGCGAGGCCATGGGCCCGCCTGGCCCCGGCGCTGGCGGCGCGCTGCCAAACCACACGCTGGTAACCAACTACTTCGGTAGGTGTCTCCGCATAAATGCACAGGGTGCGGAATCAATCACACTCGCTTTCGTCGTTTAGTGGTACCGGTCTCTGACCGGCACTGCGTCGCTGGCGTGGCCCATGGCAGTATCCCCTTACTGTCGTACACGTGCGCCATATGGGGTATACATGTCCCATCGGCTATTGCTCAGCCCGTGCTGCGGCCCCCAACACCCAAAATGCCCACCCCGAGCTACCTCTCCAGCGCCCGATCCGTTTGTCTTAGAGTCACCGTGCATACCCCAACAACACCGTGCATACCCCAACAACACCGTCGTTCCGGCCGTTTCAGGCCCCTTCATGCTGACGCACGCACTGATGGAGATGCTGGCCGCCTCCGCACCCAGCCGTGTGGTCAACGTGTGCTCTGCCCTGGGGGAGTTCATGGGCACCTGCGCGTGGGACGACCTCAAGTAAGCCTCCGGCCGTGTAGCTGTGCACCTTGTGCTTGTTGGCCACAAAGATCAAAGGACCCGATGCTGCATACCGGTACCCATTTACTTTCGGCGAAGCCGTCACTGTGTGGCACGGATAAGAGGTGCCGGCATGTCGTGCGGCCCACCGTGCGTGCGGTTCCCTGTGGGTTGCATGCTGGCTAGAGCACGTCCCATTCCTTGTTAATCGGTTTAGCGCTTGAGCCAACTTATGCATGCCCTTCCCATAGCACCACACAGAGCATACCTGCCTGCCGGCGGCAAGTATACCAGCAAGCGTCGCACCCCTCTTGCTATCTGAGATTTCATTCCTGTGGTTCTACGATCTACATACCCGACCTGCCCCTGCACACACACCCGGCGGCAGGGGCGAGCGGCTGGCAAACTCGGACCCCCTGGCGGCCTACAACGCCTCCAAGCGCTACCTGTCCATGTTCACGCGCGAGCTGGCGGTGCGCGCGCGCGGATCGGGCATCGACGTGTTCGCAGCGCACCCGGGTGCGTGCCGCGGGTGCAGAACTGGGTGCGGGCAGGCGCAGGATCTTCGCACCCTGCAGCTGACCTTGCGCAAGTGTTAGGGTAGAGCCTTGGTGATTGCGTTTCGGCCGACTAAGTCAGTGCTAACGTAGTTTCCAGCAATGCCGTTGCGGGTGGGCACCCACGGCCTCACGTGCACACTAGCGGCTACAGCGGGTGTGATCGCAGTGCACCCTGTGCCGTACTGCTGTACGGCACCGGCAATGCCTGCCTTTTACCGGCACCCTCTATGCGGAGCTGTCCCCACACCGCACGCATGCTCTCACCGCACCCTGGCACGGAGCTTCGTGACAGCACTGCTGTCGCCCTGCACACAGCGCGCCTCCTCACAGGCTACCGTAGCCCACTGGAGGCCTGCCAGCCATGCTGCCATGCTGCCTCAAGTCCCCGCCGCCAGGCGGCCCTCTCCGCCAAGAGCGCGCCTCTGCTTGCCGTCCAAACCCCCTCCCGCACTGTTGCCCCAGGCTTCGCTGCCACCAACCTGTGGCACAAGTCCCTGCGCACCTACCCCGCCGCCGTGGCATTCAACTGGGCGGAGGAGTTCTTCGCGCAGCACCCCTTCTACGGCGCGCTCAGCGTGCTGTACGCGCTGTGCGAGCCGAGCCTGCAGGGTAGGTCCCCCTCTCCCTGACCCTGACCCTGGTTCCTGGGCGGAGGCATACTACGGCCCCTAGGTAGCTGCTGGTGCAGTGCAATGTCGGGCTGGACACGGGGCAGCTTGCGTCCACCCGCGTGACCCGTACAACGAGTGGTGTAACATAAAATGCCAAAAACAACTGCGCCGGGACACGGAGCTGGCTCCACGAGTGCGAAGCTCAATTATGGCGCCCTGTTACGCCCGCCCTTTCAGGCCGCAGCGGGCAGTACATCGGCCCGCCGCTGTTTTGGCCCCTGGTGCTGCACTGCCAGTCAGGGGACTACTGGCGTGTAAGTTCCGATTGCGCAGCGCACCCTTGCAGGGGCCCACCGGGAGCTGCATGCCTTCGGCACTGCTCACGCAATCGGCATGCAGTCATTCGCTTACGTGTGCAGTCATTCGCTTACGCCCCTGCGCCCCGGCCCGCCCTCCTGGACGTACTGGCGGGTGGTTGGCAATAACGCCATACCAACAGCTAATATACCCAAGAGGCTGAGTCGTTGCTGCGCTTTCTGGCGTTGCTGCCCACAGGGCGAGAGCCGCAACCTGGACAGCTGCACCCGGCTGTACGACGCCACGGTGAAGATCGTGACGGACGTGCTGGGGCAAGAGATGGGGGCCGCTCCCGCCAGCGGATAACGAGACGGCATGGAGGCTGAGTACGTAGGGCTCTGGGGCCCTGGCGCCTGGGGTTTGCACGGGCCTGGCGCAGCGTATGCACGGAAAGCGGGCTGGACACCGTGTGTGCTCCCTGGCAGGCAAAGGCGGGAGCAGGTGGGAGAACGCCAGCGAGGTTCTGGCTTACGGATGATAAAAATGAGCGGGCTGGCTTGCCCCTCTGCTCCTCTCTTGGAGAGTGGAGTGTGTTATGAAGCGGTCATGCGCTTGCGCATCCGCACTTTCTTTCGGCTTCACAATTTGTGATTGGGTGGTGGACCAGTAAGGATCGTACCCCCCCAGTTCATGGGCGCCAGGGGAAGGGATTTCCCCCGTCATTTACCTCATTTTTACGGATGATGGCCTAAGACGGTACTGCTGCAGCTAGGAGTGGTCAGGGCCCACGTGGCTTCTGTCGGACCAGGTCGGACAAGGAGCCAAACCTACTGGGGCCTTGTGGCCGCCGGTGGAGGGAGGGGGAGTTGGTGGTGTTGGCACGGCGAGGTAGAGCGCGGCGTTGCACTAACAAGGAGACGCGGTTGGCCGTTGTGTTGACGCCCGAGTGTCGAAATGTGCCATGCGGGGCCGGGCATTACAAAGCTTGCATTCGTGTGTATTACCGCGCTGTTATCAGTAAGCTGCATGAAAAGCTTACGTTCTCTGCACCCCGAAGTGCGTCACGTGCTCTGTGCACCGAAACAAGTTTGGTGTACTGGGGCGGCAGGCGACCTGCGTAAAGCATGGCAACGGGACAGACCAGAAAGACAGACCCCCACTCTTCTGCTGGTGTTCAGGGTCAGCAGGCTTTGTATGATGCCCGGTGAGGTTGCTCCTCTGGTGGAGGTGGACAGAGGCGCATGCGGCGTGCCTGCCGTGCCTGCGGCCCTGCGCCCATCGAGCCCTTGACGCAACCTTACACGCTGATCACGCTATACTCGGGTTCTTACAGTTAAATTCTCTCGTTATTAAGCATGTAAGCTGCCAGCGTAGCGTGAATTCCACGAGATGGCGACTTCTGGCCTTGACCAGCTGTTTTGGACCTCTCATCAGTCCATACACAGCAAATTGAATGGATCTATCGGCCGTGATGGCCAAAGCGCACTAGACGAGCATTTTCCGTGGCTGCTGGCCAGCTTGGCGCGCTTTCAGGCTAGCAATGAAGCAGCCAAGAAGCACATTACCGAGAAAGTGAAGTTAGATATTAAAGGAAAAGCGTTCAAGTATGAAGCCAAACATCGGCCAATCGTGCTGCGGGCTGCTCAGCTGCTGGTGCGTCACGCGGACGGCACCGCCGGAGCTACAATGCTCCAATAGCAATTGCTGCCGCACAAGAAGCAGCAGAGCGAAGCGTGGGCTCGGGGCTCAGCCTCATGTGTGCAACCCCTGGCTTGTGTGTAGGACCTGGATGAGGTCCAGACCATGATACTCTTCCGCCGTTGGCTGCGAGAGCATGACGACGGCGAGAATGGGCTCGCACAGCAGGCTGAGAGCGATCCTGCTGCAGCAAATGACCTGCTGCTCCAGGTGTGCGCGTGTGCTTGTGTCGGGGAGGCGGGTTTGCGGCGCGTGGGTGGGGACTCCCTTGGAGCACACTCTGCCCGAGGTGTCACGGCGAGATGCTAGGCCATTGGGCTTGCCGTCAAGGGTTGCCTACACAGATCCTCTGGAATCCAATCCACTGTAGTTCCTATGGCACTGTTGTCCTATACGAGTACGGTCGCCCGTGTTCCCGTGGCGGCCATTCCTGGCCTTGCCTGCAGGTGCTGCAGTACTACCACACAGAGCGCACCATGCTGCTAAAGAGCATCCAAGTCGTTATGCTAAAGGGTGAGTAACGTGAACGTGCTGTAGTAGGAACGCCCCTATCCAGCTTTCAAGCAAGCGGGCCACACCCAAAGCCAGACCTCGACCTCGACCTCGACCTCGACCTGTTCCGGCCTCCATCCATCCACAAACGCGCTGACCCGGTGCGGACAACTTCAGGCCCCGCAACCATATTTGGGTCACACCTTCTGAGCCACCATGCAGCACAGGAGCAACAGACACCCTGCATGCCCATCTGCCTATCTTCGCTGGCTCAGCTGCTTCCCTGCCTCTCCTTCCTTACTCCCAGCCCACGAGCCGGATGAGGGCGGCACAGTACTTGGAGAGCTCCTGTCCCGCCTCGTCAAGTCCGGGCTGGAGGACCAGCTGCACAGCCGTCTGCGGGAGAACCTGGAGGGTGGCGGGGCGGCCATACGCCGCCGCCTCAAGGCAGCCAGTGAGGCGGGGCCGCTGGCGGCGCCCGCGGCCCTGCCGGGGCCACCGGCTGCGACGCCTGCCGCTGCAGGCGGCGCGCTTGCGCCCGCAGCGCCGCAATCCATCGCAAACGCTGCCGCTGCGGGCAGCCTGGCAAGCCTGGCGTGGCTGACGAGCGCCCACGCGCTGATGAGGTCGCAGCTGCTGGCGGAGCGGCTGGAGCTGCTGCACTGCCTGCTGCTGCTGTACGAGGTGCGGGAATCTGGGCCTGGAGCGGTGGGATGGAGCGGGTCTGCGGTTCTGGGTTTTTGCGGTGGGGATTCCAGGCATTCCAGGCAGGTTCGAGCGCGGCAGGGGAGGGCGTTTGAGGCGGGGCTTTGAATTGGGGTGTTCGGAAGTGGGCTGGCTAGGAATGGAAGGAATGTAATGAATGCGCGCCGGCACGCAGCCTGTGTACCCCGGACGATGCACTCTTGCTTACTCGCCTGTGCACATGGCTGTTAGTTACTTAATTCCCTCACACGCCCGCAGGTGTGTGGCGTCACGTGCAAGCCTGACCGCGCGCTCAGCCTGGCCCGGCTGCTGCTGGACCGCGTGCTGCCCTCCGTGGCGGCCAGCGGGGCCCCCAATGGCGGCGGTGCCAGCGGCAGCGGCTTCTCGGAGCCCCCCACCCGCCTCACAGACGCCATGGACGCACTGGTTGAGCTCGGCGTGGCCGTGCCTCCCTCCGACCCCGTCGTGCTGCTTTGCCAGCAGCTGGCCAGTCTGCTGCTCCTCAGCTGCCTGGACCTCATCGGGCACGTGCGCCTGGCGGCGGCGGCTGTTGCTGGCGGCGGCAGCGGCAGCCCGACGGCGAGCGCCGCCGCCGCGGGCCCTGACGCCCTGCTGCCGCTGGGCGGCAAGACCATGGAGCTGCACAACCAGCTGAGGCAGTACGCGGCGACACCCGCCACGGCGCTGCTGCTGCTGGCCTGGGCGGGCTGCCTGCGGCTCATGGACGTGGCCCTCGTGGCAGCGGGCGCTAGCGGCGGCGGTGGCGCCAGCGGGGGGATGATCCGGGACCTGGACGGCGCGGCGCGGGAGCTGGAGGCGCGTGTGAGCGCGGCGGGCGGGCTGGAAGCGGTTGTGGCGTCCGCGTCTGCGCTGTGCGGCGGTGCGTCGGGGGCGCTGCTGCTGGTGTACCGCGGCGTGGCCACCAAGGCGCTGTGCGCGCTGTGCGAGGCGTTCAACCTGGGGGTGGACACGCTGGAGCCGGCTAAGTACGACATGGTGGTCGCGCTGCTGCGCATCTGCATTGAAGGTGCGGCGTGCCGCACTGTCGTACTGCGCCTGGCATGCCCCTCTCCGTTCCTGCACACGCGTCTGGAGGGCCAGCTAGCTGACTGGCGCGAGGTAGCCAAAGCGTGCCGGCGTTGCAATGTAAAACACGTGCCGTGTGCTTCACCTTCCCAGGCGACGCCCGGCTGTGCGCCGCCTTCTGGGACGACACCGCGCCCGCCATGGCGCCCCTGCGCGCCCTCCGCGACGCTGCCGCACGGCTATTCCCCGCCGTACCGCACCACCTGCTGCACCTGCTGCGCCTCACAGCCGCCTCGCCCGACACGGCGCGCGCCGCCTACGCCTTCCTGCAGCACGCCGTCAGCCTGGTGGTGCTGCACAGCGCCCGCGAGCCGGCCGTGCGGCACCTGGGCGGCGGGGAGGTGGAGCTTGCAGCACCGCTGCCATGGAACCTGGCGCCCACAGTGCCCGGCCTGGCGCTGCCGCAGGTGCGACACGTCGACCGCTTGGGAGGGGACTGAGGACGTCGAATGTATTGCAGCGGTTGCCGCTGCTGGACTGCAGCACCTGCTTGACGTGTACGGTGTACCCGTTGCTCGCTGCACGCCAACCCCTGCACCTTAGGGCTGCACAGGGGGCCAGTTGTTGATGCACCAGTGTGGCGCGTGTCGTGTGGCAACCTTAGTTCATGGCATGTCGGACATTGCAGCACTTGCAGCAACGATTTTAACCCCATGCCCCCTTTGCCGTTTTGCGGTTACTCCCAGGGTTGCACGGGCCAGCTGGTGTCGCTGCCTGGCGTGCTGTCGGAGCTGCGGGGGCGCTACGTGCTCATCAATTGGCACGCGGAGGTTTCGGGAGGGTGCGGCAAGAGCACCGGGCAGGTGAGCAGCAAGCGCCCCTACGACATCACTTGCTTCTGTGACAGGCAAGCTAGCCTACACACTGCTCGCCCTGAGCGCCCGTTGTTGCAGATTTCGCAGCCGCGCCATGCCGTTGATGCAAAGACCACTCTTGATGCAACGAACACTGGTGTCAACCAAACCGCGCCCTGCAGGTGCTGCTGCTGGGCCGCGCCTCACACTGCGTGGCCACCCTGGAGCACTGCCTGCTGCACAACCTGCCGCTGGAGACCCCCGGCGACCCCGCCGTGCTGCGGGACCTGGCCGACGTGCTAGCGCTGCTGGCCGCGCTGTGCCGACACGAGCCCGCCCTGGTGCTGGACCTCATGCAGCAGTCGGTGCCCTTCGGCTCCGGAGCCGTGGCGCGCTCGTGGGCCGACGTCGTGGCAGGCGTGCTGGCTGTCGCACCGCAGCTGCAGGCGCGGCTCATGGCGGCGGGCGGTGGCGGCGGGGACGGGGATGCGGCGATGGCGGCGGCGGAGGCGGCGGGCGCGTCGGCGCTGGGCATCTTGGCGGATGCGATGCAGCTGCTGGCGGCCGTGGGCGTGGCGGCGCCAGGGCGCGTGCTAGCGCTGCTGCCGCAGCTGCCGCTGTTTGGGGCGCAGGAGCTGTTTGCGGGGCTGCCTGCCGCCGTGCCGCTCGACCAGCTCGCGGCCTTCCAGGTAGGGCGCGTCCAGCAGCAGGTGCTTAGCGACGTGTTCTTTCGGCGGCTTACCCTGTTACTGCCGTAATTCCTGCCGCAACGTACGCCTCTGTGGCCCTAAGGCGTTAATTGGGCTGCATGCGCTCCTGAACCTCCACTTCGGCTGTACCCCACAGGTGCCGCCTGGCATCCACGCGTTCTGCGGGCTGCTGCCGCACGTGTCAGCGCTGCAGCGCGACCTGGAGCGACCCGCGGGTCGGTACCCCTTCACTGCGGCGCTGCTGGGCCTGGCGGCGGGGCTGCTGGAGCGCGGCTTCACCGCCTCGCCGCTGCCGGCGCTGACGCTGCACGTGCTGCACGAGCTGCTGCCGCAGCACCACCAGGTGGGGGCAGTTGCACCGGCCCGGCAGGCAGGGACATGGATACCACCAGGGAAATTCGGCGCTAAGCGCTGCTTTGAGGACAGCGGAGCAGCTGTTCCTTGCGGTCTTCGTACGTGGCAAGACAGCTACGTATGTTGGTATGTACTAAGACGGCCTCCCCTCGCCCTCCTGCCCCATCCAGTGGCCCTACGCCAACGCAAAGGAGCGCTGGACGCTCACCGCGGCCGCCCTGCGCGTGCTGCGCCTGGCAGTCACAGCCGGTGCTCACGTCACCGATCCGGACCTCACCACCCTGACGGCGGTGCCGCCGGCGCCACCACCACCCGTCCCTGCCCCCGCTGCGCCAGCCCCGCCAGGCGTTCTGCTGCTGCCGGCGCCGCCCAAGTCGTCGGCGCCGCAGGCGCTGCCGTCCTTGAGCACGGCGGTGGACGATGGCGCCGCGGCGGCGGTGTTGACGGCGGACCAGCTGCTGGGGGCAGCTGGCCCGCGGCTGCACGTGCCCGCGCTGGCGGCCGCGCTGCTCAAGCTGCTGCTGCTGCACGGCGGGGTGCTGCTGGCACACAGCATGCCGCCGGCAGCGGAGGCGCTGGAGGTGCGTCTTCTGGCCTGGTCTGGGCTCTGGGGCTGTGCGATAGCAGGGGTCGCCGTCGCACAGCGCTGCAAGACGCCAAAGCCCCTGCAGGAGTCGAGCGAATTCCTTGCTGCCAAGCTCCGCTGTAGGGGTTGAACTTATTGCAACGCCGCAGACCTAGCCCCTCACATGTGCTGCCCTGGTTGGCTGTAGGCCCTGGCTGCCGCGGACGCCACGCTCCCCGAGCTCCCGGTTGTGGAGGAGTGTGCGGCGGAGATGCTGCAGCTGCTGCCACCCCTGCTGGCGGCCGCTGGCGCCCACCCGCAGGTACGCCGTGGGGTAGCAGGCGGGTGGGGTAATAGGAGTTGACGAATTCAAATAGCAGAGAGACATAGAATTGCAGCCCCGCCATGGCGGTATCGGCATGCAGCTTGCGCGGACTGCAGCTGCTGCCTCATCCTCCTCGCGCCGTTTTGCAACCTGTCTGCCCTGGGTTCGTCCGTGCAGGAGCAGCCGTTTGAAGAGTTTCTGCTGGTGGGCTGCGAGCCCTCCCCCGCGGCGCTGCTGGCGTCGTACGTGGCGTACCAACAGATTGACCAGGACACCACGCCGCCTGAGAAGCAGGTGGGTCAAGGGCCCAGAGGTGGCAACAAGGGCTATCAGGAGCTCCCCAGGCGTAAGCCAGGCCCAGCTTCAGCGGTTGCCTCCATGGCCTCCCTCGTCGGCTAGTCGTTGCAAATATGCTGCTGTAACTATGATCATGCATGCGCTCCAATCCGGGTCCTACGGCGGCACAGCGCTAGAGCGCGCCCGTGCTGCCGCGCCGCTCGCCTTGCAGTCCTGAGACCCCAGCCACAACTCCACGCCGCAGATCTCCATCCTGGCTCTCCGCGCGCTGCTGGCCGTGTCCTCCTGCCTGTCGCGCCCAGTGCGCCGCTCGCTACCCGGCCTGTCGCTGGCGCTGGTGGTGCCGCCCGGCAGCGCCGCCCAGGCCTGCCTGCGCGGCCTGCTGCTGCGCGGATTCGAGGGCGCCTCGGCCGCCTCCCCTGCGCTGCACCCGCACCCCCACCACTACGCCCTGGTGGCACAGGTGGTGGCACAGGTGGGACCCGCACGTGTCGACGTGTGCAGTGCGCACGAGGCGCCGGCTGCATACCTGGGTGTTGTGCATGGATGTTAGTCCTGCTTCGGTGCCCCGCACTGTCATACGGTACTTGGTGCCAAGCTCGCCGTATTAGGGCTTGGAGTAAATGCCGGATGGGGTAAAGAGTGCAAGTGTTTGTTGAGGGCGGTCCGTGGCAAAGCAGTATCACGCAGTCACTGGTGGTAGTATGGTAACATCGTGCCTGACCAAGACGCTCACCTCCGGCTGATGGCAAGGCTGCTAGTGGTCACAGGTGCTCGAACGCGTACCCCATGTCCAATTTCAGGCCGTGGAGCACCACGCGGAGCTATTGGACGCCCTCATGTTCCCCTGCGCCTTGGAGGAGGAGCTATTCCTCAGCACTGTAGCGGCGGGGGATCAGGCCGGAGCCAAGCCCAGTGGCGGCGCCGCTGGGACCAGCGGGAGCAGCGCGGTGGTGGTGGCGGCGGCGCGCAAGCCGCTGCGGCCGCGTCAGGCTCTGGACGGGCTGCACGCCACGCTGCAGCGGGCGGAGTTCCTCAAGAGGGAGCAGCCCATGGTGGGTAGCGGATTTGGTGCGGGAAGCAGGCAGAACGAGCCTGTTACAGGGACAGGCAAGCAGGATTAGGAGATAGGGTGACAAGGCGCAGCCCATGGCGGGTGTGCGCGGGACGGAACACCTCCCTTCACGCTCATGCATGCACGCCTTGTGCTTGGTACGATGCTCGTGTGAGCCACACAGCTGTCACATGCCAG